>ML790417.1:387538-433154 GCA_009831015.1 Picea engelmannii
GCAGAGTTTCTTTGCTATGTTTTTCCTCCTCCAAATGGTACCCCTACCCCTTCTTTTATAGGCTAGAAGGAGCTAGGGTTTTGGACGAACTCTCGGCCATGCATGGCCGGGAGTTTCAGTTAACTGACCCATAGCTTTTTGTCTCGTCGGCAACTTTCCATTTTTTGTGATTCTGAAGGCAAACGCGGGCTGTAGTGGGCCTGCTAGCGTTTTCCCGCGGGCTATAGTGGGCCTGCTAGTGTTTACTTTTTTAAAAATGGAGTTTTTAGAAGAGTTGTTCAGTAGTTTTTTGGCAAAGAAGGGATATGAGTTGGCCTGATGCCAGGTAAGCATGTGTGGTGCAATTTAGGGTTATAACAGATGCCCCCTAATGTGTGAGGTCAGAAGAGCATCTGATGGCCGAAATACATTACCAATTCTTTACCAATATGTACTGATATGCTAAATGAGTGAGCCCAGGAATTAGGAATCAGGAGGTGCCGTCTGCAAAAAACATCAAATGTCTCACCAAGGCAGGCATACCCATGCTCGGGATAAAATAAAACCATGGCTACCAATCAAATACACTGTAGACCCATGTCCCAACTATGAAGAGTATCCACAAATAATACACAACGGAGCTACATCTCGAAATCAGAAAGATATACATGTAAAGTATCTATCTCCCAGAAGCTGATTCAGCCTGATGGCTGTACTTCAGACCTCGAGCAACAAATTCAAAATCTTCTAAACTCAGGTAGGAGTGTAATATGAGTGTACAACTGCACTACCCAGAGGTCTTCGACGACTCATCGGTTATGGAATTGATAAACTTGATGATCGGACTGAAGGCTTCAGTGATTTCGAACAAAGACTTGATTAGACATTCATGATGGCTAGGTGTGCAGACACGAGACATATTGCAAAGGGGCCAACTCAGGCTTAGTGACTAACTTCCCTTGGACAATAGCATGACAAGTGATAAGACTCAGGAAGCATATCTGTTAATCATAAGTCTATGAAGCAGGAGGCAACACAAACTCTCCATATGTTTGGAAGAGTAACCAAACGGAGGAGGACACAACTCAATATAGCGAGCAAAGCTTCCTAAGGTTGTACTACATCCCATAGTCTGATGAATCAAATGGATAGATGTGCTTTATCCAAGGGCAACTCATGATGCTGCCAATAAAGAAAATACCTTTCCCATCCTCTTTTTAGGGTATATTTGTTTTTTTTGTTCTTTTTTGATGATTTGGAAAAAAGAATAAAGGAATATTAAGTTACAATGGAGGAACGAGTACAACAAACATACAAGTTCAAGGCACAAGGACAAGACTGATGTTCTAAGGAAATGATACTCGGTAAAAATCCTCCAGTGGCCAAAGGTGTTAAGACGCAAAGGCAAATTGTTACTAGGCTGAAGGGTAAAGGATGCAAATGCGGTTGATAGAACACACAATGGTAACGTCCTTCGATGTAAGTTTAATGAGCCCAAAGAAGGGAAGCTCAGTGATTTTTCATATTTAGAGAGTCTGAAAAATCATAAAAGGAAACTCCATTGGGGTACCTTTTTCGACAATAGTCTAGTCGGTTCGAAAAAGGGGTAAACTAGCACCGATCAGACGTCAATTCAAAACCATTTTAACGAGTGTGACAAGGACAAGATCACTCAGCTATTTTTTCAATTTTAAGGAGTCTGAAAAAATCTTAACTATGGACTCCGTCAGGAATATTCTTATGGACCATTTTAACAAGTGTGAAAGAATAAGGTCACTCAGTGATCTTTTCAATTTTAGGGAGACTGAAAAGAGCTTAACTGTGGACTCCGGGGGGGTTTCTTTTTCGTAAATTTAGTCCCTCAGGCCCGAAAAAGGAATAAAATCTTACCTGAGGATACTCTTCTAAAGAATGGGAATTCAATAGAGTATTTCTTTGTTCATACAGTTGACCGTCCAGATCGAAAAAGGGGTAAACTACCGCCGGAAAGACATGACTTCAAATTTCAATTTAACGAGTGTGAAAGGTCACAAGATTGCTCAACAATCTTTTCATGTTTAAAGGGTCTGAAAAGGGCTTAAAAGGATACCCGTTTAAGGAATGTTCTTCTGGACCATTTTAACGACTGTGAAGAAATAAGTTCACTCAACATCTTTTCATCTTTAAGGAGTCTGAAAAGGGCTTAAAGAATACTCCATATAATTTTCTCAGTTAATCCGGACGAGATCGAAAAGAATAAATGCAGTCTCGCCAGATGTTTCTTTTGGGTCTCAAAGCGAGCTTGAAAAACAACAAAGGTAGCCCATGATCGACACTTTGTGGGTGGATGTCAGGTATCACTTCGTAAGACCAGGCAAAAACATCGCGAAATTCTTTGAAAAGATCCGTGTAAATATGAATCTCTTCGGGGGAGCAATCCACTCCGACGAAGACATTCTCCACGACGACAGGGTTTCGGGAGATATTGATAGGTATAGTGGCATCGATAGTCTCCATACTTCCCTCAGCATAAATTTCCTGTGTAGCTAAGAGATTAATAGGACATGGCTGATCTCCCGTCATGGTAACAGTGAATTCTCCTGCCTTGATTCGGCTTAACGCTGGGAGGAAATATGATCTGTGATGAAGATCGTCCCAAGGTTTGTCCGGACTAACCATTGCTTCGATTACTGCTTTGTCAAAAGGCAAGACTAAGTCTAACGAATCGGTGGTAGCAAGAGAATCCTGAGCCCAAATAGGCTCTAGAAGTGGATCCAACTCTTGTGTGGGAGTCGGATCAGGAGTGGCTGAATCTTGCTGGACTAAAGAGTACGCTACTTCAGCGGCCGACAAGGGAATGGACATGCCGGAGTGCCTTGTCTCATCCATCGTAGCTGATGGGGAAGGAAGAATCCACGGATCCTGAAAGTAAGTCGTGCGGAACGACGAGACGTGAAAAATCTCAGCCTTGTGGTGAGTCGATATAAACTTGACATCGCCATGAGGAGGTGGGTAATCGAAAGTACCCATCAAAGATGGGCACAAACCAACTCCTATGTTAACGACATCGGCTTGAGGATTATCTATCATGGGAACCATGGATGCCCCCAAGGCTGGGTCAGGTCGAGAGAAGGACAATTGATCAATGGTCACTATCCGGCCTTCATGTGGAAACAATAAGACTCGGAAAACTGTAGTGACCACCGCTTGCATAGCATAAGTCCAACTACGAACTAACAAGAGATTGGAGTCGATGGGGGAATCGACTACCTCTACTTCGACGCACACGGTCTTTCCCCCTAACTGCACAGGGAAAGAAGGAATGATGCCATGTGGTCGGAAAGAACGACCGTCGAACGCAGTGAGGAGAGTAGGTGATGGAGACAACTCAGGCTGACCAATGGCTTTCCAGCATGCTAATGACATAACGCAAGTCGAAGCGCCCTCGTCGACCACTGTGCAGAAGATATTCCATGTAAAAGTTTTCGTGGGATGAGCCACTACTATCTGAAACGCGACGTGGTAAGGCAGACGAGGTTTCAAGTCAGTCGTATCTAACATGATGGTACCCGGGTTACAAGTTTCAGTAGAGCCTAAAGCAGCCAACAAGGCTTTTCTCTGAGCAGGGAAACTTTGGAGGACCTCCAAAGTAGACATAGCACAAGGGGTTTGGGATAAATCTTCCACCACAGAGTAGTTCTGGGCAGCCCTTGCGTTTGGATTGTGAGAAGCTTTCTTAAACGCACCTTTTGGAATGTGTGTCATTGTTTCTCCCAACATCTTCTCAATATGTAGAGGAAGAGATGGGAGTTCAGCTTCTTTTCCCTTCTCAGAGGCGTTGGGTTTACTATAGTCGTGCACTCTAGTCGTTATTAAAGAATCACCCCTAACCATATATACGTTCGCGGAAGAGGAGTTATTTGGGGGAGGGCAAGTTTCTTGGCTGCCCCCTTCGGCACTTGTAGAGGCTTAAGTTAAATTTTGCCCATGCTGAAAGGGATTAGTCAACACGACTTGTTGTTGTTGTGTGACAAACTTCTGGGCCTCCGCAAGTCTAGGACATAGATGGTTCGAGTGGTCTTCCGCACATAAGTTGCATGGATACCTCGCCTTCCTCTTTTCCATGGTGCCCTCGCCAACATTATCAATGGGTTTCTTATCCCCCTTACCCTTCTTGCGTTGTTTTTTCTTCCCTTCAGGCTGCTGGGTGGCCTTTGGGTTAGTCGTCTATACAGAGTGTACTTCCGACGTTTGGGTAGGAGGAGCAGCCAAAGCAGTAGTCTGGCTGGCCGCTGAGTGTTGTATAGATAACTGTTGCAATGGTTTTGTCAATTGCTCAGTGGGATTAATTTGTGCCGAACCAACGATACCGTCGGCATGTGGTCCGACTCTCTGTCTGGTTTTATCTAGTATCGATCGTGGTGCATCCAGCAGGATGTTGTACAATAGACCAGACTGAGAATAGATAAGCTCAAACTGTTGAGCCCTCATGATGGCATCTTCTTCGGAGAAAACCCTAGAAGTTGCGACGTCTTTGGATAATTGCGGTACTAAAGGCTTAAGGAACCACTCAAGCAGGAATGTTGGTGGAACTGGTACTTTGATTAGACTCTTTTGGCATCGCCACTCTTGGATATGATCAGAGATATGGTCCGTTGTCTTCTACTCAAAATTGGCTAGCAACTCTGTGCCGACGTCGTATCTCACAGGTAACTGGAAATGGTTAAGGAAGGCCATCGCCAGTTCGCCAAAAGAAGAGTATCGTGAACGATCAAGCTCTATGTACCATTTCGCGACACTCCCAATAAGCGTGCGTTGAAACAATCGCAACTGGATGGAGTCATCTTTCAGTGAGTTAGATGAACACCAAAGGTGGAAAGTAGTCACGTGATCACCTGGATCTTCGTTAGGCTTGGCCTCGAACTTTGGAATGTCCGAAGGCAACTTTGTTGGNATCGCAACTGGATGGAGTCATCTTTCAGTGAGTTAGATGAACACCAAAGGTGGAAAGTAGTCACGTGATCACCTGGATCTTCGTTAGGCTTGGCCTCGAACTTTGGAATGTCCGAAGGCAACTTTGTTGGCATAGGAGGCCAACGTGGATCATGATAGATATGATCATTTAACAACCGTGTCAAATCTGGCAAGTGTAATGTCGCCAAGAATGGTAGTTTTGGTTGCTGCTGATAGCTTGGATAAAAGGGTCCTGGAGTTTGACTGGCACCACGTTGCCAGGAAAAGTTTGGCGGCTGGTCCGAGTTTTGGTAGAAACCATGGCCTTGACCAGCGTAAGGGTTTTTCATCTGAGGAGACATCATTGGATGATTCCCCATAAAAGACATAGGATGTTGGGCATTCATTATGTTTGACGGACTTTGGGAAGGATTACTCCATGCCGGTCCTGCTGGGAGAGGCATAGAAGTCTGTCCCGGGTTCCATTGACTGTGGAAGGAATTACCCCAGAACGACATTCGAGAGGAAGGAACGGATCCTTGTCCTGAGTTCCAAGGTCCTGGTATATGTGCCCCCAACGCAGAAATAGTACCCTGTGCCGGAGTAGACTGTCCAAAAATGGGTGTGCCCCCAGATGGGAAAGAAGTAGATGCGAAAGTGTTATTACCAAACGTCCCGTTCCAAACAAACGGTGACGAACCTACCGACTGAGTTTGCGCAGGTGTTCCTTGACTCCCGGATCCAAATGAACTTGTGTGTGCAGGCTGCCCGACGGACTGCTGATGCGGACCACGAAGCGAAGGGGACGAAGGAGAGATATGACCTCCAGTGTAAGAAAAAGCATTGAAAGGGACAGGAATGCCCCCAAGTTGACCTTGCAGAGGAACGTTAGAGCTCCCTGCCCCCAGACCCAAAGTCTGTAAAGTGGAGTGAGTGAGTGCATGACTTGTACCTGAACTAGGCATACCGTATGAAAACGAAGGGTCGGTCGCACTAGGTGTGAAAGGAGGTGTGGTCGCCGCGATAGATGGGGTCGGTCCACTGTGCGACGTAGTTGCGGCCGAGACCATGGTGGCCTGGACCTCCGACAAAGGCAAGTTAGGAGAATCTTCTCCTATGGTAGCAACGGTGATGGGAATGGAAGAATTCCCAGAGGAAGTAACAATGTTTGTTGCCATAGTTGTGTGAGGCACTGACAGGCGTTCGTAAAATTGAATTGGCACAATCACTTGCGGCCAAGTATCAGTGGTTGAGGTTTCAACCAATCCAAGATTGGCGATCGATTCCTCCGGGCGTTTTTCGAGCTCAATGGTTGGTAACCCGGTTGCTTCGAAAGACCCTTGTTGGTCTAACTTCCGCCTCAATGGTGGCGGGGGTGGCTTTAGTATAACCGGCGGCAGGCCCAGAAGCCTTCGTGACCGACAGAGCTCTGAATCCTCCACTGTGTGATAATATTCACGACATGCTAAGGTATTCTACACGAACAAACAGTAACACACACTAAAAGAAGCCCCTATGAGATAAGACAAGAAAACACTAACTATTTTGAAGAAAAGTTACAACAACCAACACTAGAGCAACTTATCGGTGCAAGTGCAACTCGAATACGGAAGCACCCTCCAGGTATACTCTGCAAAGCGTGGCCCGATGTCTTTCCTAGGTACTACAGTATACCCCCGCAGTCACCTGTGTATGTCCCTAGAAAAGATTGGCAACTAGTTTGCAACACGTGAATAGTCACCAGGCGGTTACAGTCGATAGCCGGGTAGACCACAATGAGCAGGGTATCAAGACCGAAACCTATCAAGGGTATCAAGAGCAAATGTTCTGAAATACAACTGAGGACCTCGAACGGATTCGAGACCCACAAAGCTCCGTGGAAAATGAAAATGACGAAATCCCTCAACAAATCCTCGATATGTGTTCTCCACTACGCTCGATCCAGCTTTGGAGGGGTTATCTCCGCTACCTTTCCTTACGCGACCTCGTGTTTAGCCCCTGTGTTAGAGGGGGGTCCCAAATAACTTTCCGTAACTGGACTTCTACACTCCCTTTGAAAGACTCCAATGTTTGGTTTGAGTGGCCTTGGAGAATTTACTCTCCAACCTATTCCAAGGCCCTAGTCCTGAGCTAGTGTATGTACCCTACAAACAAAAAGTCTAATAGTTTTTAATTAGCATTGCTTTTAATGGGATTTTTTATGTCACAAGGTATGAAGGTGAAACTGATGGTGTGTAAAGACTCAAAGAAAAATGAACAAGAAATGCTTGGAAACAAAAACTTTTACAAAAAATGCAAAAACCAACAACTTTTCAACAAGAAAGACTCCTTTTTATTTTTGAATTTTCTAAGATTTCATGCAGAAAAACATCAATGAATTTCACTCAATCTGCGAGCTACTTATGCGCTAAATGTACTGCAAAACAACTTATGAAAAAAGACTTCTTCCTAGCTACTGATGCAACAACACAATCTTCAAACAAAGAAGAAAATGAAAAAGAGAATTTTTTTTATTTAATTGCAAAATGAAGCAATAAAGGGAAAATGACGACAAGCACAAAACCAATAAAACAAAATAAAGTTATGGCTTAAAGCGCAGATCGCAACGAACCAGAGCAAAGACGCACAAAGGCAATCAAGAAAGCATCGATTCTAACGCTTGTCTAAAAACCATAACACAAGTTTTTCTTTTGTCTTTTCTATCAAAACATCAACTAATAAAAACACCGGCTAAGGATGAGAGGCCCTAACCTGTTGACTGTGTAGCCCCATACTCAAACCCATGAGAGGAACACTTCTCACCATAGGAAGGTATGACTACCCCACCCAGGCTGAAAAGAAACCAATCAAGCTCGCGACTATCACTGAAACAACACGCGTGCAAACGCATGCTGAGCTATAACAGAGCGCGGGTACCCGCGGGCTAAACTTGGACAGGCCGCGGGTTTGTATAAAAGCTAAGACAAACACAACACAGACAGCCCAGACCTGAAAAATGCCTCTGGTATTGAAAACCAGGGTCTCTAAAAGGCTTAGATGCTTCTACTTTAACAGAAAAGGAAAATGAATGCAAAAGATACAAACACAATAAAGCAGACTGAGAACAAGATAGTAAACCAGCAAGACCCCGACAGGATCCAGAAAGCCCCCGGAGAAGGTAAAATTCTGACAGGGAAGAGGAGACTGCCTCTCAAGATTTCTGAGTCCTACACGCTACTGAAACCTCTGCAGCAAGTGTTCAAACGCGGGTTACAGAAGGTTAGGGCGTGGGTTACACGCGTGCAGGCCTTCTGCAGGCCGTGTGTACCTCTGTGTGTCCCGATAATAAATGTCAAGCACAGTCAAGGAAAATCTGGTATAAAGAACCAGGTTCCCTGCTAGCTATGACCTAATAGAAAATAGATAAACAAAGAAACAGAAAATATAATTCCTTGAACTACCCAAAAACCTCAATGAAATCCGGAAACCCTAAGAGTAATATCCCCAGTGGAGTCGCTAATTCTGTTGTTGGGAAATAATACCCTACGGACTAACAAGCTAGGGCTGAACTTGTACGCAGATCATGACCTCAAAGAAAACAATTTTAACCTATCACCCCAATACTCAAAACCCCTTTTTCACACACAAGCATGGAAAATACCTACTAACATTTTTCTATCGATGTTTGATGTAGATCCTCCGTTGTGCTTTATCTGCTTGCTCTCACTGCTCCTTCCAAAAACAATCCTGCAATCAAGACAAAACACTACGCATGCATGTTATTTTTCTACCTAGGGGTTAGAGATTAAGCATAAATCAAATAAACTATATATTACTTGTGCATTGGGACGGGACAAACATTCTTTTATTAATCTCAAGATGAATCAAATTACAATAATAATATAGATCGGCCACTGTTCCTTGATCCTGATCCTGGGCTCCTCCTCTTCTTTGTCCTCCAACTGCTTTGCTTGAATTCTCCTAAATATTGAGGAAAGGCTAAAGGGTTGGGACAAAATGGATTCGACAATTGGGCAGAGTTTCTTTGCTATGTTTTTCCTCCTCCAAATGGTACCCCTACCCCTTCTTTTATAGGCTAGAAGGAGCTAGGGTTTTGGACGAACTCTCGGCCATGCATGGCCGGGAGTTTCAGTTAACTGACCCATAGCTTTTTGTCCCGTCGGCAACTTTCCGTTTTTTTTTTATTCTGAAGGCAAACGCGGGCTGTAGTGGGCCTGCTAGAGTTTGCCCGCGGGCTGTAGTGGGCCTGCTAGTGTTTTCCCGCAGGCTGTAGTGGGCCTGCTAGCGTTTACTTTTTTAAAAATGGAGTTTTTAGAAGAGTTGTTTAGTAGTTTTTTGGCAAAGAAGGGATATGAGTTGGCCTGATGCTAGGTAAGCATGTGTGGTGCAATTTAGGGTTATAACACCGTGGGAGTAATTATTCGGGTGTGTCATTGATATTCCACTTCCTGTTCTTTGCTCCATAACGTCTACCACACCTCGTTGGGACTCCCTCTTCATATCATCACACGAGTCAAGACAAGATTGTGTTTTGAGTGGATCGTTCTGACTATATTAAATGATAATTCTACCAATCTTGGCCTGGAATGTGTGTCCTTTTTATTTTCACTGTTGGACTATTCCAGTATCAATATAATTTATTGGAGGTTATCTCTTGCACACTCTCACTTGTACCTAACTTGATACCTTATAAAATAGATATTTATAAGGTGGGGATGTAGCGTGCAACTTTATTTTCTTTTTCTAGCATCTTGTTATTAGTTGATCCCACATTTTCCTCCTCTATAGGAACCTCCTTTAGTTTATTCTAACTTGTCCTTTTCAAACAACCAATTTATTTTCCTTGTCAACGATTGGAAGAATCTAAAAATTCTAATTTTATGAACCCATTGTTATAATATAATCTCACAACGTGCTTAATGATGTGCATGTATCATTATTCTATGTTAAATAGGTAGCATAATAAATAAATCCCCATAAATACTTTCCTAGTGTTTCATGCATTTGTTAGTTGAGTTAGAAGTATGAATGGAATCCATGATAGAAGTTTTACAGTTTCTTAGTTTATTGTCATTATCAGTATTGTGTTCAAATTCATTTCCTGGTTGATTGTCAATATCAATATTAGGTCCAAATTGCTTCAAATTGGATAAGGCGAAGTCCTTGTCCTTATGTAAGGTAATCTTTTGTATATATTTATTAATGGATTCAATGTCATTAACATTGCTTCTTTATGTTGTAAGAATTCTTAATTCTATGAAAATGGTATAAAACAAGTTCCACTATATAATTGCATAAGAAAATTAAATTAAGTTGAACCGCATTTATGCTTATTATATTGCTTTATGCAGTAGATAGTGTTCATTGTTTGACTTCTATATTAA
This sequence comes from Picea engelmannii, assembly GCA_009831015.1. Classification (NCBI taxonomy): domain Eukaryota; kingdom Viridiplantae; phylum Streptophyta; class Pinopsida; order Pinales; family Pinaceae; genus Picea; species Picea engelmannii. Next base: position 397,834 of record ML790417.1, read on the forward strand.
TCTTTGTTGACTTAAAATTTATGTCCAAAACCTAACATTAAATTCCTAACATTAGGAATATTTTTTCTTGGTTAATATATAAAATTAATGTTTTTTCCTTATTCGAAAAATCAATTGGATGTGGAGATGAGGGCTTATTTCGGAAAAAACGCTCATAAATATGGCCCAAATACGCAAAGGATTTCACACATAAATCATCACGATCTCCTTCCCTCTCCTCATTGGGGTGCCATACCCCTCATCATTTCATCAACAAAGGGAACCATTATACATCTTAGACCTTCAGAACAATTGACTCATTCCCTAGGCATGCAGAGGCCAGAGCATACCATACAAATGTAGGCTTGTCCCTATGTAGGCACAGAGCTAACTGAGGAACTGTAGATCGAATATGCCACACGACTGACACATGGTGTACAGTACATCACACCTCCTAACAATGTGCAAGGAATGAGCCTGGTAGTTGGTGCAAAGCCCAGTGAAAATTCTAACTCTGATACAATATTTCGCTTTCTCAAATTCTACCTCTGATACAATTTCTACGGGAGGAAGTATAAGCAACTTTGTTTCCCTTGTTTATATTTATATAAGATATTTAAATATATATTTTTTTGAGCCAAACGTGTTTTTGTTAATAAGTCACAATCACTTTAACAACCATTTATTTCTATTAACATTTCAACATTGTTATAAGAAAGCAAACTATTAATATATATCAAGTTATAACAAGTTGATTAGAAAGATAACATATGGTAAAGGTATTTATTTAATATTTAAATTGAAAATGATTATTATGATGATGAGGATGAAAATTAATGTTCATTTATTTAATATTTAAATTGAAAATGATTATTATGATGATGAGGATGACAATTAACGTTCATTGAGATTAGAATTGTTCTATTAGACCTTCAGAAAGATAATACATTACTTAGATTTCTTTAGAATATTATTTATGTGCTAAAAAGGAATTGAGATAAGTGTTCTAAGATCACCATAGTTTTGATGACTTAGGAGGTTTGGAAGGTTGATATTGTGACAAATATTTTGAAATTGTGATCTAATTTGGGTATACGCGGAGAAAGTGTTTTTCATTTTCAACCCTCTTAGTGTCACAAAGATGACAAATTCTTGTGTCCCGTGGTGTTTTGGAAATTTTTCAATGCCTAGTTTCACTATGTAGCTCATGGGAGTTGGTTTGTATCTTAGCAATGCTGATTTTCTTCTTTGCGCTAGTTCGAACTGAGATATACTTTTGATCTTCTAGATTAGGGTTGACCACCTCCTTGTAGTATCTTAGCTTCCTTTTATCTTCTAATTCCTTATCACACCATATATTCTCTTTAAATTTAGATGTAATAATATTTCTAATATTATCGATATTCTACATATTGACATCTTCTTATATTACCCAATGATTTAGCCAAGACTTGGTTTCTTGATGACAACCCCACTTGAGCTAGTGGTGGTTTTGGTTGGAGTTTGAAGCAATTTTGAGGAGCCTCTTGTCATCCATTTTGTTTACATTGTTCTTGTACACTAAGTACCTAATCATGGTTGTCCATTCAATAGGGGAAATGCTTGCTTTCATGAGGAGGACAAGATAAGATGTATTTCCTTTAATTTTGAGATTCAAAGTTATAAAATTCATTTCGATCTTCTCTATCTTTCTCCAAGAATATATAAAGATATGTGTTACACGTCAAATTTACACACTTTCATAATGTGTCGCACATGAAACAAATGTCACATCCTAAGTGTCGCATGTGGCGCAAATGTCACATTCCAAGTGTTGCAAGGGTCGTAAGTGTTGCACCAAAATTTTTGCAAGTGTCGTAAGTGTTGTAACGTGCCTCATACACTTTTTGTAAGTGTCACAACTCATTAGACACCATCAAAACACTTGTTGTAACCCCTAATTCATGTTGGAAGGAAAATTCCCATCATTTGGAAGTCAAAACAATTTTTTTTACCTAGGAGTTTGACCATTATTGGGAATTTAAGAAGACTGGTGCTCCCTTTCCCATGCTTAGGGATCATCGATGCTCCCCACACCACTAGTCGTGAAGAAGCGGTGAACATGAAGAAGCGGTGAATGTGAAAATGCGCGAAAGCCTGTTTCAACCAATCATAAAATCCAAAAGACCTTGAACAATCGATCCACTAATGTTCCTCTCCTTACCAGATTATGTCTAAATAGAAATCTCTCCAATACCAATTCAAACCCTCTCTTTGAATTACTCATTTCCCCCCCCGGATCCCCTTGATGCAATAGAGGATTGCAATGCAAAGAGAGGTTTTGGAGCAAGGCATGATGATAGAGTTAATTGGCGGGGTATCCTGGTAATACTTTTGTAGTTGCATCAAGTTCAACACCTGAGCTAGCCTAGTTTCAATAAGAGTCTATCAGTGCAGTGCAAGTCAGCTGAACACCGTTGATAAGGGGAAGAAGAGGGAGGGATTTTCCGGGAACTCATACCCACCCTGTCTCTTATCAAAATGAAGTCAATTTCTCTCTCATTGATCGAGCCCACTTAATGCACTGATCAATTCTTTTCTCAATTCTTCGGGGTTTGGCTCATTCGCATTGGACGAGGTACAGAGTAAGGGGGCACCATGGCGCTCTATCTTCAGCATTAAGGGGGTGCCATTGTTAGTTGGAGGAAATCTTAGTGAATCCCACCTTCTAAGGGACAACTCTAAAAGGATGGGGTTTGTTTGGCTCGAATCCTACTCCATGGCTCTATCTAAGGAAATAATCATAACCTATGGATCCATATCCTCAACCTATTAAAAAAATACTCAAAGTAGTTGAGCCTCTCAAAGCCTATAAATTGGAGGCATTTCTATGGTGAAAAAGCGGGGAAGAAATCAATCAAGCATCACCATTTTGATCTTGATTCATTCGTGCAAGGGTTGGATGAAGATAACTTGAAGAGGTTATTGCAACATCAATCATGGTCTATAAGTATCTTCTTATTGGTTCTCATTCAATATATACTTGGCCTATTTCCTTCAAGTCTATGTCTTGTTACATGTTCTTGTCTACTATTGTTCTAATCTTTCTAGATAGGATTTTCTTATCTAATAAAGTAGAGTGGGAGATATTTGTTTCTCTTTGTTTTCTATTTCATATCTTAGTTTGTGCCAGTGAGTTTAAGGATCAAGCTTTAGGATTGGAAGCATGGAGGACAAATGTCGAAAAAGGTACATCATATCCTTTCTCTCTTTCTCAATTTGATTATTGTAGATGCGTTTAAAGGGATGTTAGTTTCCACTTGTACTCTTTATGTCCTGGTATAGGGGTATAACAATCCTAGGGAAGTTTCACCTGTCCGTAGGGGGAATATTTTGTAACAGAAAAATGGCGACTCCACAGGGGATCGACTTTGACTAGTCTTTCCTTGGTTTATCTTGAAGCCTTTTCCTATCATTAGATATTGTTTGATCTTGAAATCTAAATTAATTCCTATTCCCTCTTCTTTATTGGAAGCTTAACAAAACCATTTTTTGAGTTTTCCTAAGTTTTTATCCTTTTTATAAAAAAAAAATCAACTTTTCCAGAATTGGCCCTCTTCTATAGTGAGCACCAGGGTGCCACTGTCAGACTTGTGCTCCCCCTAACTCCTATTAGGAGTGAACAACACTATGTATCTTTGAATACTAGAGCACCATTGATCCATATGGAACTCGGTGGCCATCCACCTTTTCCACCGAATCACCATTTTGATCCCATGGTTTTGATAAACCATGACATTCACTCTTTTGATGGGGAATGGAATGTAATGTCATCTTCATTTGTTAATTACAGACATCATGTAATGGTTTTATGTACATGCCTACAACATAGTGTTAATTCATAAAATCCCATTAGAAATCCGCAGTTAAGCGCACTCAGGCTAGAGTAGTACTAGGATGGGTGACCACCCAAGAAGTCCTAGTGTTTTACATGCCTATGGCTTTTTATAAGCTTAGTCCAATTTATCCCACATGCATCATGGGAATTGTTCTCCTCTCACTCTCTCATATATAATTGAGGTAAAGGAGGCCCTTTAAGCATGCAATGGAGTGTGATGTAAAGATTCTTGTGAATGAAGCGTAACCAACATCTCTTTCTTCTCAGAGATAAGCTACCCCATTTTTTGAGTTTGTGTTCTACAATGTTTTTCTATCCTATTCAATAATAGAAGTTGGGTTTCACTGTATTTCTGTGTTCTCTTATATATTTTTGTGTATTTTATTGTTATATATTGGTTTTATTTCATCCTTCATGTCGTTCTCAAAATAATCTGGATCACTGGTATCAGAGAAGTCTTCTCTTTGTCATTTCTTAGAGCAGGTCCCCAACAAGGTCAGTGTATAGAGATTTGGGTCTCAAGATAGTTTTACTTGAGGGAATCCACTCTCTCTATCCCAAGTGACCTCCCATGGAAAAAGAAAAGAGAGATGATAGAGCAAGAGATCCTTTCAAGACGTTTCTCGAGGAAGCCCTCCTGCGACAAAGGAACGAGATGATGTACAACTTCGCTCAATCCTTCTAATACTACCAATGGCAGAAGTCGAGGAATCTTAAACAAGCAACCATTTTGCAAGTGCGACACCCTTCAAGGTACAAGTCAATTTTGATATCCCATTATTTGAAGGCCAGATAGATGTAGATTCTCTAGAAAAATGGTTGAATCTGCTAGAAGGTTATTACTTTGTCCAAAAAATTTTCGATAGTGAAAAGATCGCCTTCACGCTCCTTAAATCCCTTCCCTGTGTCATAACTTGGTGGGAAGTTTACTGGGAGAGGTACATCATGGATGAATCTACACTATTTGGGAGAGAACCCACTTAGGCGACCTTTGTATATGCCCTAAAGGAGGATTTCTACCCTGTCGGAAACTATGATGACCAATACATGAGATGGACAACTCTCTGTCAGAAAAGAGACCAGATGGTGTTGGAGTACACCAACATATTTCATACCTTGCGCTCAAATATGGTTATCAAATAATACAAGGGACACTTGGTTTTGAAGTACCGTAGTGGTCTACACATGTACATCCAAACAGAGATGGATTTCTTGGACATCTCCTCACTGGGAGTTTCTTATCGATATGAAGTCAAAATTGAGTAGAAATTCAAGAAGCAGAGTAAGTGGGAGAAGCATGGATAGAGAAAGGAAAGATAACCTCAAGAGAGACAATCCCATATGCAGGCAAAGAAGGGTAACAAGAAGTCTAAGAAAGACACTGGAAAGTGGTGTGAGTTCCACAACAACCCTTGGAACAACACTAATGAATATCGCTCAATACAGTCATTGGTGGATGAGCTCAAAGACAAAGAGTTGAACCTCGACTTGGACCTTGATTCAGAAAATAATAAAAGGAGACAGATCATTGATGTAGAACCCACTGCTACTTTTGCAACTACAACAACCCAACCAGAAGAGGAACTTCAGGAAGGGGAGAAACTCTTCCATTCACAGATGTGGGTGAAGGGGACCCCACTACATTTTATTGTTGATAGCGGAGCCAAAATAACATCATCTCAGCAAAGGTTGTCAACCAGTTGGATTTTCCAACAACACCACACCCACAACCATACAACATCAGGTGGCTTCTCCAGGATCAAGATCTTCATGTCAACCAACAATATCGCCTGCCCTATGGCATCAATCCCTTTAAGGATGAGGTATTATGTGATGTTTCCCCACTGGAATTCTGTGATGTTCTATTAGGACAACCATATATGTGGAGGTGTCATTTTATTTATGAGTCTCGACCCCATAGCACCATTGTTACTCTGGGGGGTAAACTATACAGGATACCAGAGGCAGTTTCAACTATTGTCCCACCAAAACAATGCCACAAAGTAATCTCTCACACTGCAAAGTTTAGCCTCTTCACAATCCGATCAGAAGGTGAACAGAAGGAAACTACAAACATTGCAGCCTCAGCCCAAGACCTTTATATCCAATAGAAGTAGATAAACATGATTGTAGAAGAGTACCAAGATGTTCTTGTTGCACCTATGAGGGTGCTTCCACACTGCCCAGTCAAGCAAGGTTATAATAGAACCCTTCATACTCTTCATGTTGCATATTCACTGATAGATTCCTCCCACACTCAGGTAGATCATGCAGATAGATTGGTTGGATGGATTCGACCCCTCCAACAACAAGTTCATGACATCCTTCAACAAGCTAAGCACGACAACTTCTTCAACAAGGAAAGAAATGCACCAAGCTTCAGATTTAGCAGAAGTCACCCCATCTACGAAGGGAACTTGACACAATGGGGACCATTGCTTCCTAAGGGGGGAGGAATGAGCTAGATGGATCTCAGTGGCCATCCACTGTTTCCACTGAATCACCATTTTGAGCCTATGGTTTTGATAAACCATGTCATTCACCCTTTTGATGGGGAATGGAATGTAATGTCATCTTCATTTGTTAATTACAGACATCATGTAATGGTTTTATGTACATGACTACAACATAGTGTTAATGCATCGGATCCCATTAGAACTCCACAGTTAAGCGTGCTCAGGCTAGAGTAGTACTGGGATGGGTGACCATCCGAGAAGTCCTAATGTTTTACATGCCTATGACATTTTATAAACTTAGTCCAATTTATCCCACAAGCATCATGGGAATTATTCTCCTCTCACTCTCTCATATATAATTGAGGTGAAGGAGGCCCTTTAAGCATGCAATGGAGTGCGATGTAAAGCTTCTTGTGAATGAAGCATAGCCAACATATCTTTCTTTTCAGAGATAAGCTACCCCATTTTTTGAGTTTGTGTTCTACAGTGTTTTTCTATCTTATTCAGTAATAGAAGTTGGGTTTCACTATATTTCTGTGTTCTCTTCTATATTTTTCTGTATTTCATTTTTATATCTCGTTTATATTTCTGCCTTCATGTCATTCTCAAAATAATATGGATCAACCACCCTCTCCTTTTTGTGAGAATCTCAAGGTTTTTTCCATGTTCTATTTTGTCTCTTGATAAGAGGCTTTAACCCATGAGTCCTCAAATTGATCTTTGACATTTTTTTGGTTTGAGGAACTGTTATTGATCTTTATTGAGCTTGAAAACTCCTTCTTGATTGTGAGATTGATTTACTTTTCATTGGTTTAGTCCTTGTTTCTCAAAGATCATTAGTTATCTAACTGATTGGAAGAGTATGCAAGGGTTTGTTGTTCATTGAGTTCCTTATCAGTATTTCTTTGATTGAATGAATTGAAACTCAATTGCTTACCACAACCTAGCTTTGATATTGTTCTTGCTGCTCAATTTTCAAAGATTGTTTCGTGTTATTTTCTTGATTTCTTAATCTCTGTTTAAGTGATTTTGATTATCTTTGATTTATTTTGTGAGTGTCTTTGTTTGCATAATATTTTTCTTCCTATTCTATGTCATCTTAGTGGTGAAATATTTTCATTGTTATTGAAAGAAAGAAGCATTAGAAATAAAACAAAGAAAATTTGAAGAAGTTTGTGTGTATTGTTTTTGGAAACTTGAACGATTTTCTTTTGGTAGTTTGGAAGATGTGTGGATTCTTGTTGGGAAACAAATTGAACTAAGTGTTGCATTCTTTTGAGTGTTTGTTAGTGATACAAAAAAGAAATAAACTCCTCTCCTTCCCATAAATACAATTTCACACTTGCATCTCATTCTTTTTTCTTTCTTTTTGGAGTCGAGTATGAAAAACATCACTAGTTTCACTACCATTCACCCTGGATTAACGAATGACCATTAAAATCAAATGCTAATTAAAAGTGATCTAGAAACTTTTCTTTTTAGGGCTTGTGCATCAACATTATACTAGGGATAGATCTTTGGAATAGGCTATGAAGTTAAATCTCCAAATCATTCAAGACAAACACAAAATCTTGCGATAGGGAGAGAAAATCCATTTTTTGTATAAGCATAGCCAGGATCCCCCTCTCACATAGGGGTTAAACACAAGGTCATTTAAAGGAGAGTAGTGGATATTACCCCTTCAAGGATTAACCAATCGTAGAAGAACGATTGTATATTGGGGGTTGTTTCTAAGAATCAGTTGTTTTCACTTGGTCTTGGAGCTTCATGAATCCCAAATCCATTCGAGGTCCTAGGATTTTACTAGTCCACTTGTCTTCAGTTCTCTTGAAGGATTTCAGACTTGATATCCTTTCCATACGTTTGGACCCAACTGTTGAATGTACTCGCCTGGAGGCTGACAACGAGTTGGTAAAGTTAGTGCCCATATTCCTTAGGGTCTATACACAAGGTGACGGTGAAGGGGAGTCTTTGTTGTACCTGGTTCAGACGTTGGTCAAAATCACTCGGCTCCTTGGAAGGTAACCCACAGATAAAACCATGAGGGAACTTGCACCAAGATGTAAATTTGTTAAGTAGGTCGCCAACATAACTGATCCACCCACTCAATCCCAACCCCTTATCACTTTGTTCCCGCGATGTTGGATTTCATCACCAACTAGTAAGTTCATTGTGAGAAGATATTGGTTTGCTTGTTCATCTTTTTATATTTTTAGCGAGAGTTGTTTATTCTCCCTAGTTGTCCTTAATAATTGGTTTTTGGTTGATAAAGTTCTTTGTCAATCACTTAGGATGTAAGGGTTTCCTTCGGAAGGTTATGAACCCTTACCTGCTAATTCACTTGAAGACACTTTCTATGGAGAAGTTGTCGAAGAAGAAAACTATTCTAACATTGGGAATGTTGCTACTCCTTTAATTGAGCATCCTAGAGGAGAAATTGTGATAGTCCAAGAAGGTATTGTCTCTCCTGTAAAACCACCACTGACCAACCCTCTTGATCCACTTCTTGTCCAAGTATATTCTTCAGGAAATATCATACCTGAATATTATCCCAAATTACCATCAAGGCCATATGAAGAATTTAATATGGAATCATAACAATTCAACACAAGGGAAGGATATACAACCCCTGTCCGTACTACTGTAATGGTAGATCCAAGTCAAACTCTTGTTCGTCCTATATGGAAAACTCCATCAGGCCATGATCTTTTTGAAAAAATCAATTTGAATCGACCATTTTGTGCCCCTCCACATACACATGTCACTACTAATGCAAGTATAGAACCATCTAGTCATTTCCTTGGTCATCTCGGAGGACCAACTATTAATATTGCTACCACTTCAGGTCAAATATTGAGTGATATAGGTCTTGTCCTTCCTAATCATTTACAAAGAATTATGACGGTTACACCAATGATGCCTCTTCAAGCAACAATTTCAGTCACACCATCGAATCATGTTGGGACACCTTCCCATCTTAGAATGCAAAACCCTATCGTACCATAAGTCCCAACTGGGGGAAAAATCTCTACTGGGGGGAAATACTCTATTAGTGGACAAGTCTCTACTAGGGGCAAGTTCCAAGTTCTTTCTTTGGAAACCTACAACAAACTCGGGACCACCTTAGGGAGGTTCTTTTAAACCACCACCTCCATGAGAATCTTTTAATCCAACCCCACAAGGAGGATCTTTAAATCCTAACCCTTCAAGACTATACTCTGGACAACCATTCCCAGGTGTCTTGAATCCCACTTGAGGTCCCCAGAGTCAATCATCTTTTCCTCCACAAGGTCAAAAACAAAGTTACCAACTTAACGAGAACTGTGACCTCAAAACGAGAAATCTAGCCCTTAAAACTCATATTTTTGCATAAAAAATATGAAAATCAACCCCCAAATCAAAAAGTGGTGCTATCGATAGCACCATTTTTTTAAACAGGGTCAAAATTACAACAATTTTCAATCATGGCCTTCAAAACATAGACAGTAGCTCAAAAAAACCTTAAAATCAATACCTAAAACAAAAAGTGATGCTACATAAAACGAAATGTTTTTTTCTAAATGTGAAAATCATAGCTCTTTATGACCTAGTTGAAATTGTGACATTGACAAAAAATCTCTACGCAAATAAACAACCCAAAATTAGACCCCAAATGATCACTTGATTATTTATTTACAATTTTTTTTTAAATTTACATTAAAAAATAAATAAATAGAAAGGACAAAAGATTCACAAATAAAAAAAATTTAAGTGACCAAGAAAACACATTTAAAAATATATATTAAAAATTCAATTTAAAAAAAAATAAAATTAAAAACAAGACGAAAAAAAAAATTAACTAAAAGAAACAAAAAAAAAAAATTCCTCCAAAAACAATAATTTAAAAAAATTATATATTTTCTGTGTAAAAGAATCATTAAAAAACCTTTAAAACTTAAAAAAAAAACTTGAAAAAGGAGAAAAAAAAATACAAAATTAAAAAAAAAATGTCTAAAATAAAAAAATATTCAAAAATCTTAAACTAAAACTTTAAAATTAAAGCAAAAGACAAAAAGTTCAAAAATATATTTTTAAAAAACAATATTTAAATGAAAAAAAAATAATTTTAATAAAATCAATAACGATAAAATAAAAAGAAAATTTCAAAACCAATTTTAAAATAAACGTCTAAACAAATTTAAAAAAACAAAAAACCAAAATTTAAAAGAAAAATTAAAAACAATTTTACAATACAAAACCTATGATTTTTAATTGAAACTAAAGCAAAAAAATAAAACAGGCAAATATAAACAAATTTAATAACATTTAAAAATAATAATTACAATTGAAATAACATAAAATTTTAATTAATATTAAAATTAAAAAAATTAAATTAAAATTAAATCGTACTTATTATTGGGTTTCGTGGCGCCATGGCCTCCCATCACTAGTGCATATATGTTTTTTAATTTGTTTGTTTTTTTTTATAAAAAATTACATATTTTTAAGTTTTTTAATAAAAAAATTAACTTTTTTGTAATTTAATGTTTTTTAAAGTTTTTTTTTTTTAATAAATTTGTATTAATTTTTTTTTGTAGTTTAGGTGTTTTAATTTGGTTGTTTTAATATATATTTTATTTTATTTTTTATGTGTGTTTTAACCTTTCTAAAGTTTTTGGGCCATAAATTTGTTTTTTTACCCTTTTTTTCTAGTTTTAGCTTAGTTTATATATTTGTTTTATTTTTTGGTTTTTTTTCCTCTTTAGTTTTTTAAGTTTTTCTTTAAAAAAAATTATTATCTAAATTTTCTTTTTTAATTTCAATTCTTTTATTTTTCTTAGTTCTTTTTAGTTTTAAATTTATAAAAAAAAAGCCGAATTATATTTTTTTGCTAAATATTTAAAAATAGTGTTATTTAACTACAATGTTTTTCTAAGTATTGAAGTAAAGGTAAAAAATGTGTTGAAAATGATATTTTCCACTATATTTAAAAAGTATGGAACCGTAAATTAATTAAGGAGACGGAAAATCTTAATTTCAAAAAATTAATTGGTAAAAAACATTTTTAAGATTGAAAGAAGCATGAAAAAATGACTAAAAACATCATTGAAAAAATAATTAGAAGAATCTGAAAATAGATGGAAAAACAAGCATTTAAAAAAATAATAGATGGAAAAACAAGCATTTAAAAAAATAATGTGGAAACATTATGGATCATAAAATTTTAAATATAAAAAAAACACCTAAATAGGGGACGGGGGGGTGCTATCGATAGCACCATTTTTAAAAACAGGGTAAAAATTTTGACCCTAAAAAACAAGAACTCTGTAGAGTTCTTGTTAAGTTGGTAAATATGTTCAAATTGGTTATCCTCGTCAGAGTCAATATGGTTATCCTCCTCCAGGTTTTGCTGGCCAAAATCCTCAACAACCATGTATGGGAGGACCTTCTGGATAAAACTTCCCTCAACAGCCAATTTATGGTCCTATTGGTGTTCCCATGCCTCACCAATATCATCCTCAAAGTAATCTACAGTGAGATTTTCTGGCTACTTTAGATCTCCCAAATCTGTCGAGATTAACGAATGATCCCATATTGCATTATCCTTTCTGGCCATTAATTCCCACCAAGTTACCATCGGATATCCCAAAGTTTGATAATAAACCTAAAGAAGATCCAAATAACCATGTCATGACATTTCATCTTTGGTGTTCATCAAACTCATTGATGGATGAATTTATTTGACTACATATTTTCCAACGTACTCTTACGGGCTCCACAACAAAATGGTATATTGAACTACAACGCGGATCTTTTCAAGATTTCAATTTTCTTGCAATGGATTTCCTCACCCATTTTCAACTACCAATTAGATATGAAACCAGAATGGAACTTTTGACCTCCCTTCATTAGACCAACTCTATACACATTTCTGATCATATCCATGAGTGGAGACGACGAAGATGGTTGATCAAAGCTACCATCCCAAACCAGTTGTTGGAAGAACGGTTCACAAAATCTATGTTACCACTTATTGCTCGTGATGTAGCAATGGAAGGTGTCGTTACAGAAGAAGAAGCTATTGCTTGCGCCCAATATTTGGATTTGGTTTATTCCCAATCTGGTACTTTATATGAACTAATTTCAAACGCTCCCCGTACGTAAACCGATCCATCCAAACCATCATCTATCGCTCATTCTAATGAAATTATCAGTTCTGTCAAAACTCAAGCTGCCTCACAATCGACTGGGACTACAAATCATTGAGCATCTACCCCGACTACGGCGCGGGATTCAATCCCATCTAATTCCTCCCCAACTAAAATATCTGAAGTGGATGAAGTTCAATCTGTTTCATCCCAACAATCCGGAGGAAAATAGAAGAGTAAAAATAAATCAAAGAAAAATAATAATCAAACAGAAAATCCAAAAACACAAACACAACCACCTACTGCTGAAAAGAAAACACAATGAAAACCAAAATTTCCCTGTCTCGTATGCATCGAATATCATTACAAAAGAGATTGTCCTCATTGCAAAGAGGTATCTAAATTTGTCAAAGGAAATTCCCAACCCGTTGTTTTGACAAATCCCTTTCCACAACAATAGTAAATGGTTGCAAAAAACCCTACACCTCCACAAGGAGGGAACCCAGTTCATCCTCCTAAAGAAGATGCTTCCTCAAGTGCACATATTTACATGTTCAATGGTGTATATTTGACAATTAGAATGAAAACGTATGACACACCTCCAGGGAAACCAAGTAAATAAAATGTAACTAATGGAATCGTGGCTAATCCACCTTCCACTTTTTTTACCCCTCCATCTGGACCTCTCCAGATTGAGAAACCAAAATTTGAATCTATACTATGTCTGCCCAAGAGTACCATTCAAAAGTCTACCTTTAAACCCAACTCTTGTCTTGCTTAGAACTACAACATAGTTGAAGATTTGGCCCAAGCCCCTTGTGCAATGTTGACACTAGAAGTTCTGAAAAACCACACTAGTCAACGTAGGACTCTCTTGGCATCCATTGGAGCTCTAGACCCCTAGTCATCCAATACTATCACCTTTAACCTAGATGATTATAAATCGAGGCTCTCTCACCAACTTGTGTTTCAAATAGAAGTTGTTGTTCACAATCAACACATTCATCACACTAAATCGTATGAAGGAGCATCAACCTATGTCATGTTCTTAACATGTTGGAAAGGTCTTAAATCACCAGGCCTTAATCAATCTCTTACCATGTTGAAAGCATTTGATGGATGAGGTTTCAAACCTCATGGACTGTTGCAATCCTCAGTCATTCAACTAGGGGGGGAAACTGTTTCCATGGATGTGGAAGTAGTTGATGCTCCTTTAGATTATAACTCGTTGCTTGGAAGAAGTTAGTTTTATGATATGACTTCTATGACTTCTTCAATTTTTCGATGTGTCAAGTTTCCTCATCAAGGAGAAGTAGTTACCATCAATCAGTTTAATTACTGTACACCTGATGCTCACAGCCAAACCACCAACAATATTCCATTTTTGGGGGACTCAATGATTACTTAGGAGAGTGTAGGTGTGGGTCTACTAAAATATTCTTCATTCATGGGAAATTTCCCTGCACTTGTTTCCCAAACTTTGCATCATATCACAACAATAAATATGATTTTGACCATGGTATATCAATCCCTCGAATCATTTTATCCTTAGATTGTGCCTAGTCCTTTAGAGTTTTATACATTAGGTGATAGTATGCCACTTAGACTAGAAGAGGTCGAATATGATACCATTCAATCAACCTCTCCTTCACCCAAATACCAACATCTAGTGGCGTCCGATTCTTATTCATTACCATCTTGGTTGAATTCCTTATCATCAAACTTTGATTACATCTTACAGATTTTTCCATCTGACGAATCTATAATGGAAATGCTTAGTATCGAAGAGTCAACTTGGGATGATACCACCACCGCTCATCCCTTCTTCCAAGTTTGGATGAAATCGAGGAAAATATTCAATCTATTTTTCCATTTAGTATTGTCTATAATCCTCAATGTTCGATACTTACTCAGGATACTATCTTCGTGGGAAATTTAGGAAACATTTCGCAAACCATCAACGTAGACATGTAGAAAAAGAAGTTGTCGTAGAAAACATACAATTAGATATGAACTGTTTGACTAAAGAAATTCAAGAACACACCACCTTATTTAAAGAATTATGTGATGTTTTTTCCTGGAGCTTCGAAGAAATGCCAGGGATCAATCCTTCTATCGTTCTGCATGAAATTAAAACTTACCCTGAAGCCAAACCTATACGACAAAAACTTCACCTTGTATATCCTAAGAAAATTGTGGCAATAAAGGATGAAGTAGAAAAATTATTGAAATCTAGTTTCATTTACCCCGTACCTCTAACCAAATGGGTGTCTAACATCGTTCTATTCCCAAAGAAACAAAGGACAATTCGAGTTTGTGTCAACTATATGGATATCAATAAGGCTTGTCTGAAAGACAATTACCCTACACCCTTCAATAATTGTGTCGGAAGTATAGTCTTCTCTTTTATGGATGGATTCTCAGGCTATAACCAGATAGATATTTTGTCAGCTAATCAACATAAGACAACCTTCATCTTCCCATGGGGAACCTTCACTTATCATAAGCTACCCTTTGGCCTAAAAAATTCTAGAGCCACTTTTCAGTGGGCTATGTCATATTCTTTCCACGATATCAAGCATATTTTTGAGCCCTACCTCAATGAATTTTCGGCTCATTCAGATCATCGAAAAGATCATATTAATCATTTGAGAGTGATTTTTCTTAGATGTCAGCATTATAAAATCCACTTGAATCCCCACAAATTCATTTTTATTGTTGATTCAGGGAGGCTCCTAGGTTTCGTAGTATCCAAAGATGGGATTAGGGTGGATCCCTTAAAATTGAAATTTATCCTCGCTTTACCTCCTCCCACCAACATCACCCAACTCCAAAGTTTGCAAGGGAAGGGAAACTTTCTAAGCCATTTTCTTTGCAATTATGCCGAAATCATGAAAGGATTCATGAGGTTGTTGCAGAAAGATGTCCCTTTCATCTAGGATGAACTTGCTCAACACTCATTTGATGCTCTCAAACATGCTTTAACACATACCCCATAGATACACCCCCCTAACTACACGAGATATTACATCCTTTACTTAGTCACCTCTCCTTCCACTATCACCATGGTGTTAGTTCAAGAGGAGGACGACGGTACAAAACATGTGATATACTTTTTAAGTAAGAGCCTCTTTGGCCCCGAACTTCAATATTCACATGTGGAGAAGTTGGCTTTGGCGGTAGTCATCGCTGTCCAAATATTTCAACACTACATATTACTTCGCACTACCATGGTTATTGTTGACTTGAACCCCATGTACCACATCTTGACTTGTCAAGTACTTGGGGGAAAATATTCAAAATGGACTATCATTATTTAGGAATTCGATCTCGAGTTTATCAAATGTAAAGCAAATAAATCATTGGTTTTTGCCGAGTTGATTTGTGATCTTCCCCATACTGATGAGGAAACTGAGCCTAGTGATTCCCTTCCAGATGATTCAATGTTCCTTATTAGTACATCCAATCCATGGTATGGATATATTCTCTTATATCTCCAGACCCAATGCTTTCACCCAGATATTTCATGTGACGACCGACGTCACATTCAACATCATTCAAAATATTACCTTATTGTTGGTGACACTTTATATCGCCATGGTATTTACATTGTTATACAACATTTTTAGATTCATGAAGAGGTTTAACATGTCTTAAATTTATGTCCCTTAGGAGCTTGTTATGGTAATCTCTCTGGGATGTCTACAAACTAGAAGATTTTACGTGCATGTTATTTTTGGCCATTCATTTTCAAAGATTGTATCGAGGCCATAAAAAAATTCCCACCCTATCAATTGTTTTATAAGAAATCACATACCCACCCTGATCTCCTACATCAGATCATCGTCATTGGACTGTTTGCAAAATGGGGCATTGATTTCATGCAATGTAAGCCTACCTCAGTTGGGGGGAACGATTATATTGTCGTCACAATCGATTATTTTACTAAATGGGTTGAGGCTATGCTTACATTCCTAAACGATGGTTGAATTGCTGCTCTTTTCATATTTAACCACATCATCGCTAGATTCAGATTCCAATGAGCTATCGTAGCTAATCACGGATCTCATTTCCAAAATTATATGATGAGTGAGTTGCATACCAAATTGGTTTTTCAACATGAAAAATCATCCCCATATTATCCTCAAGCCAACGGACAAGTTGAATCCATCAACAAATTCTTGAAAACCATGCTTCAACGCATGGTGGGGGTGAACAAAACCAATTGGCATTTACAACTCTTCTCAGCACTCTGGGCCTATTGGACTTCCGTCAAAACTTCCACTAGTTTCACACCTTTCCAACTGGTATATGGATAAGAAGTGGTGTTGCCAATTGGATGTGGAATTTCATCTTTGAAACTAGCCATAAAACTCCTTCCCAACATCTCTACTGAAGAGGAAATTTTCCTATACCTAACGAAGTTGTATGAGAGCCGTCGTGATGATTCTCTCATTAATGAGAAATATAAAAAATGTATCAAAACTCAATATGATAAGTCTGTCTGACCTCGATTTTTTGTAGAAGGAGATCTAGTCCTCTTCTATAACCAAGACCATGATAAACTTGGAGCAGGAAAATGAGAACCTATGTGGAATGCACCTTACATCGTAAAATTTGTGCTACACAGAGGTGCCTACGAGTTAGTTGACTATGATGGAATCCCTCTCAATGATCCTCGTAATGAGATTTATTTTAGGAAGTACTATGCTTAGAAAATATTGCATCTGTGCTTTGTACATTATTATACCATATGATTTGGTTTTGTGTGTCTTTACTTTTGCGTGTAAGGGTTTTTTTCCATCTTCAACTACTTCTACCCTATTTCGTGCTTGATTGCGCAGATACCAACATCTTTCCCCATATATTTTGGATTTGCAGATGGCGCTAGCTGACATACCCAGAACTTAGCTTCTGCATCTTGGACCATTTACCATTCTAGCGAGTTGGTAAATTTAGGAGGGATCTGTCTTGGACCTGCAACCAATAATGTTGCAGAATATCATGTCGTAATTGGAATTTTGACCAAGACCGCTTCTCTTAATATATCTCAAATAATAATTAGTCTATGGGAGAAACTATGCCCATACATCATAGCATAAGACTACACTGAGACACAAGACTCTGCTCATCTTCATGTACTACATTGTGCTCACAGTAACACATCACTTCTCTAGCTACTCACCACAACAGATGGTTGAGACCCTATGGAACTCCCATTGCGTGCCTTTGTAGGTGATAAGTAACATTTGTAATCTCATGGAAGGGACACCCATGGTAATCCCCCTAAGATTACTCTCTACCTCGGGGAGCCCTCCGGCTCTGCCACTTGCCTTTGCCACTACCTGAACGCCACTGCGCCATCCAAATGGTGACATCTCAGCTAGACGTGCTGTCTCTCGGTCTGCATGATGAAAAAAAAAATTCTTAGATCCCTCATTGTATGACAAAAATTATATATCATAAAAATAAAAAATACTTTTGCAAGGTCACGTTTTTGAATTTACCTGATGCATCCCACTGTGCCCCTTCAGAGAGAACTAAATACACACTTCCTTTGAAATCCACCTCGACATAAGGGTAGTCCTCCACCATCACAATCTATATTCCCCACCATGTGAATAAACCATTTGTGAAAGAAAATGATGAAGACTCGTTCCTTAACCAAGGTGAAAGGCTAGTCCATCGCTCCATCTTGGGCTCAGATACATGACACTCTATCAAAACAAATTGTGGTTGCATCAAGGGTACTCATTCCAGAAATATAGACACCAAGAATAACCCATATCCAAATTGTTTCTTCCTTCATGTCTTGCATCTCGAAATCATATCCTTAACATTCGCCAAGAATCTTGCACACTAGTTAAAAATATTTGGTTCGAGGCATTCAACCGCATACCCTATTTGAGATTTGGAAGCTAGATGAGGACTGGTTCTTCTTGCTATTTTGGTAATGGTGAATAGGATGGTTTGCAAAGAGAGGTCTCTTACATCGTTAATTTTGATCCTACCACTTTCCTTGTGGGATCCTGACCTACAATATCATGCAAGATAATCATCAGTTTGAAGTGTTGTGGTCCAATGGATGGACAAGATGATGGGTGCCCCCCACTTGGAGATCCCTATCAAAAATTATACGTCCTCGATATAAATCTCCAAAGAATGAGATCCTACTTGGAAAAACTTTTTTTTTCATCTTATAAACCTATCACGTGTTCAAGGAGAAACACCTCATTCCTCATGTTTTGCATCCTAATTTCTTTTAACAAGCCACAATTTTGAAGCGTCGCCCTTGTTTTAGGGTCATGTAAAGCGACCATATCATCACTTCCATGCTCTCTTTATTTACACTTTAGAATATTGACTATAAAACACCTGTCAAACATCAATAAACATCATTAGTCAAGATCCCAAATCAAAAAATTGCTTTCTTAATGAGTAAAACAAGAAAACAAAATTTTGTTTTGCACTTGGCGCTCCCCTATAGACAATTTCAGAACATTGACACACCCTCTTCAAAAGAACAAGAGCACCAATATCTAGCCTGGCACGCTCCCCCCCCCCTCGGATAGCTTAAAGGAACATCGACCTTCTAAGGTGCCAAAGAGGTTCCCAAGAGGCCTAAAAAGCTTGAAAATTGCACGAAAAAGACAATGAAATCATGGAAATGAAAGAGGAGGATCATACTACCAAAATGGTCCAGACGGAACGAAAAAATATGGGTTGGAACTCCCACAATCGATGCCAGAAGAAACTACTCCAAATTGGGAAAAACTCCAAATGAAAGAGGCAAGTGAAAACAAGAGGAAAAATGAACTAAATTTTTTCACCAAAAGACCTTTTAACCGCTTGATAACTAGTTAATTCTTATCCTCTTTCACATTAGTATTTCTCCTTATTTGATTTTTTTCGTAGTTTCCATTGATTTTTAAAGGAGTCCCTAACACTTTTTTCCCAAAATGGCTTGTTAATGTAGGGACATAGGAAGAAGAACTTTTTGAGGACCTTGACCATACTTCGTCATCTTTCAAGATCGTTAAAACATGAAGAGATGTCTGTCGGGCGATAGTTTAACCCTTTTTCGGTCATGCTAGGCTAACTATGAAAAATGAATACGATGACCACCTTTGGTTAAAAGAGTTCTCCTTTGCATCATTTTATGTTTTTTTTGGGCCTAGGAGACTAAAATTACGAAAATGAACATCCACGGAGTTCTCTTTAAGTTCTTTTCAAACTCCCTAAACATGAAAAACCACTTAGTTTTCCTTTTTTGGACTCGTAAAACCATACAGTGAAGGGCCTATCTAGGAACAAACCCTTACTTATTCTAGTTCGTTAAATATAGGAAGAGAAACTTACCAAAGGTGAGTTATGTCGAGCACCTGTTATCCTCATCAAGCTCGTTAAAATAGAAAGAGGTACTCATCTATCTGGATGGGGGGGGAATTGAAGGAATTGGGTCAAGTGTCTTGAAACCTTTAAGGTCGCTTTCATTGTCTCTTTTGAACATGTCACCTATTTGCATCTTTCCTCATAGTTGGTCAATTCACTCACCTTTGAGTCATACCAATCCCATGAGTCTTGTTACTCCTTGGGCTCACCCAAAGAGTGCCTCGGTGATCATCACACTATGTTTTGGTGCATTTATCAAATGAGTCAAAGCTACCAAGTCTTGTGTCATATCTCATAATGTTCAAGGGAAGTTTATATTCCAAACCAACCATCCTTAGTATTACTAGTTTCCACTCCTATGTTAGTCCATATTTATATCACTTTCCTATGATATTTTTTTGTCGATGATGGGGGATACATCAAGGCCCTTCTTCGACGAGTCTTTTCCTATCGACTTCAACATATTATTTGGGAATTAGACTTAGAAACACAACAATACCTTGGAACCTACTTTTCCTCAATGGCATGCCTCCTCTCTTTCAACAATGGGTTTACATCAATGACCTCTGATCGATTTATTCCACGGATGTTCGACTTCAACTCATTATTCAAGTTCACTGGAATGTACTTTAGGTACCTTCGGAGTCATTTACATCATTGGTGATTTACCTCACTCTTGTTAATGATATAAATCAATGTCCGATAATCAAGCAATTTCTACCATGTTCAACATCAAAACATTTATTCACATGGATAGAATTGCACTTTTTTGGGATCGGGATGAAGACCCTGGGTTGAGTACTCATTGTGTTTTGTACTTTTCCCAGGTTGTGGTGAAGGTCATTTGAATGATATACATATATCCACTTTGTATTGGTCTATGACTATGTTCTTGTTATATCGTAGCTCCATTGTGTATTCTTTCGTGGTTGCGATCAAGTTATGTCATGGAGGAATGGATCCACATTGTGTCTTTGGTGTCCATTTCCATAGTTGATATCATCATAGATCTGCAATGTATTGATCAGTGGCCATGCTTTGAGTCATTTATATTCCAAGCATAGGTATGCCTAGCTCGGGAATGAAACATATATTTATATTGTTTGATGTTTGTTTGCAACTTCTACCAGGTTCTCCGACTCCTTCACCCTTGCATTGAAGAATCTATAAAGTGCTTCGGTCATCAGTTTATTCTTCTGACTTCACACTTTGGGGGGTAATCTATTACATGTCAAATTTCCACACTTGCATAATGTGTCGCACATGGTGCAAACATCACATCCTAAGTCTCTCAAGTGTCTCATGTGGCGTAAATGTCACATTCCAAGTGTCGCAAGTGTCACACCAAAATTGTCACAAGTGTTTTAAATGTCGTAATGTTCCTCGTACACTTTTTTTAAGTGTCATGACTCATTTGACACCATGAAAACACTTTTCGTAACCCCTAAATAATGTTTGAAGGAAAGCCCCATCATTTGGCAGTCAAAACATACTTTTTTACTTGGGATTTTGACCATTATTATGAATTTAAGAAGATTGGTGCTCCCCTGCCTATTCTTAGGGAGAACATGTGCTCCCCACACCATGCTAAGGGGAGGCCATGGTGCTATTTCTTCATCATTAAGTGGGTGCCATTGTTGGTTGGAGGAAATATTAGTGAATCCGACCTTCTTCTAAGGGACAACTTTGAAAGGCTAGGGTTTGTTTGGCTCGAATCCTACTCCATGGCTCTATATAAGTAAATAATCATAACCTATGGAGCCATATCCTCAACCTATTCCAAAAATACTTAAAGCCTATAAATTGGAGGTATTTCCATGGTGAAAAAACAAGGAAGAAATTAGCAAAGCACCATCATTTTGATCTTGATTCATTCATGCAAGGGTTGGACGAGGAGAGCTTGGAGAGGCTATTGCAACATCAATCGTGGTATGTAATTATCTTCTTATTGGTTCTCATTCAATATATACTTGGCCTATTTCCTTCAAGTCTATGTCTTGTTACATGTTCTTGTCTACTATTGTTCTAATCTTCGTAGGTAGGCTTGTCTTATCTAATCAAGTAGAGTAGGAGATAGTTGTTTCTCTTTTTTGTCTATTGCAGATCTCAATTTTCACGAGTGATTTTGAGGATCAAGCTCCAATATTGAAATCAACGAGGACAAACGTCGAAAAAGGTACATCATATCCTTTCTCTCTTTCTCAATTTGATTGTTGTAGATGAGTTTAAAGGGGTGTTAGTGTCCATTTGTACTCTTTCTATCTTGGTATAGGGGTTTAGCAATCCAAGGGAAGTTTCACATGTCCACAGGGGGAATACTCTGTAACAATATTTCATCCCAAAACTTCACATACATTTAAGATAATCAGAGTGATGGGAGTTTAAAAGAGGATTTTTTTCTTATCCCTGATCCTAAGGTCTGTTAATCTACATTTGTTTTCAAGTCCATAATAAGCTTTCCACCATACATTTATCATTTTCTCAACACTATAGTTTCAATTGATCTTGTGAAGAATAATGTTTCCAATATATTTGTATGAAGGCACTTCCTCCAAGCTATTATTCTCATATACGAAAGTGCCATAGGTGATATTTTTGGATTTGATTATCATAACCTTCATTTTGTTAGTGTTCACAGTCATACCCATACTAGAGAAAAATTCTTTGAGGATTCTTGAATTATTACTAAGGTCACAATGATTCGTTTCCATAAGAACAATATCATCAGCATAAAGAAGAAGTATTATGACTATACTAGGGAGAGTTAGGCTAATACACCTAGCTTCTTCCAACCAATGTTCTAACTTATCAATATATATAACAAAGAGGGTAGGGGACAAGGGACAACCTTACTTGACTCCTATATTATAGTCAATTTCTTCCAATCATCCCTCATTGTTCCTATACTTGGAAATAACATTCTCATATAGCCTTCTCTCAGCTCAGAAGGAAAATTTATCTCTTCTAACCTATTCCAAAGGTTAGTCCTAGGCACTATGTCAAAATATTTTCTAAAATCAACAAAACAACAAAGGAGATTGGTTTTATTATTGCAACACTCTTTTGCAATTATCCTAAGCATAAAAATATGGTCCAGAATTGAATGATAACTTCTAAAGTTGGCTTGTCCTTTAGCTCTTTTTACATGGATTTCAAGCCATATTTTAATCTTCTTTTCCAAAATACTTATGTATAGCTTATTTAAGATGGGGCTAATCATAATGGTCCTATAATTAGAGGGACTACTTTTATCCCCACTTTTAAAGATAGGAATAATGAGTTGTTGAGTTCAAGGTTTAGGGAAACAAACCTTGAATGCTAAATTGAAGAGCTTGTGTATGTGATGAATGAGGATAGGCCCTCCAATTTTTAAGATTTCATATTGGTAGCCTTCAATGTCCTTAGTTTTCCCTTTAGTGAGTCATTCAACCCCAAACTTTATGTCTTCTATACAAAACACTTCATCCTTTATAGAAACATTTGGAATGTTGTCCACAACAACAGGGGATTCAAAAAAAATTTGAGGTAGGATTTCTAGTCCTTCGGGGGAATCATATTATTTTTTTTAGTTTTATGAGTCAAAATTATCCTCCAGAGTCTCTTAGGATCCATTTTTGATCTTATCAGATTTTAAGGACTCATTAGAGACATCCATATAGGTACAAAGTAACAGATATCTATATACATATTCTTAGAGTTAATATATAAAATCTCCATTCATATGTATTGATTGAGAGGGTCTTTCTTATGAAGTCGAATGTGAGGAGAAATTTTTATTTTTATGTAGAAAGCTATGCCTCCAATCCCTTCGTGGGGGGATTTCTTGTTCCATTTGGACCACAAGACAAATCCTTCAATGTTAGGGAGCTTATATTCTTCATTCTCACAAGTTTCAACTAGAAATATAATATCAACTTCACTCAAAATCCAACTTAATATAAGCCCTTTGCTCCATGGAAAACCATGACAATTCCATGAGAGGATCCAAAGTGTACCAAATTTCTATTTATTATTATGTTTCTAATATTTATCCCTTATCACATCTTTTTGATTCCTAATTATTGCTCACTTTCCTTCCTTCCTAGCTTCTTTTACCTTTTGAACTTCCTTAATTCCACTTGGTATATAGAATGAGGTCTTCATTTATAATTATTCCTGGCCCTTTTAATCTTGGGGTTTTGTTGAGTATGCCATATGTATGGTCATTGGATATTACCTTAACCTGAATCAATATCTATTTATGTTCAATTAATTTTCTCAATTTTTATAGCATATTTTTCCACATCATTGCATGTATACACTTGTTGGCCTAAATATTAAGTCTATTTCCCACTTGAAGACTTAATTTCCCTCTTTTCCTCCTCATAATATTTAAAAAACACCTTTCATAAATCCATACGCTACTTTTGATCTAGCAAGGAACGTATACACACTTGTTTCCCTTTAGAATCTACCATATACAAGCTTGCATACACTACTTCCCCTTTCGAAATGCGTGCATTCCCTCAAAATGCACTAAAAAATATAAATTTGTGCAAAATGTGAATTTTTGGGCGGATTTCACGGGTTTCTCTAGTTCATTACCGCCTATAGCCCGTGTATAACTACTCCAACCAACTTTTTGAAGTAAAAATACATGCCATTGGGTATAGG
Source organism: Picea engelmannii (assembly GCA_009831015.1). NCBI lineage: Eukaryota > Viridiplantae > Streptophyta > Pinopsida > Pinales > Pinaceae > Picea > Picea engelmannii. The sequence goes on from ML790417.1 coordinate 422,319, forward strand.
ATAGGAATAATCCATTGAAGCATCATTATTCTAGAGAATTTATCCTTAGTCTGCAAGTCCATTCCCCGAGTTTTTAATATTTTCCCCTTCATTATGGAAACCCTTGTTTCCAGCACCTTGCTCATATATCCCATTCAAGAAGAAACTCATTCTATTTACTTGAGTTGTCTGGAGTGAGGAGTAAGGGGATACAAGACGTTTTCAGTGGCTCGGGTGGAGGAATCTGGATATTGGTTCCGAGCAGTGCCACAACAGTTTCAAGTTGTATCCTTCTTTGATTTCATGATGTTAATATAATGCGAACTCTCTTTTCCATCCCAATCTTATGTTATTGATTTAATTTCATAATATATGTATCCATTTGATTATCTTGAAACTTACATATTGATCCTAGTTACTGTAGTCAAGAGTTAGTCAAAGAAAGCTTTGGAGAGTCAAAGATTGGATAAGGGATTCATGCAAGGAGTCTTCTCTAAAAGTTAAGATCTAGGTTAGTCATCTTTCTTCTCATTAGTAGTTGGTTAGTTATGAATTCTTAATTGCTTCTTTTGGAAATAGTTAGTTCTTGGGGTGCATGCTTTGTGTGATATTCTAACCCATATCATAGGGGATTTATCGCTGAAATAGAATTAGTGACACCACTGTGGAGTTTTCCTTTGGGTTAGAATTAGGTACTTGCTTTTTGTTTTCTTTCGATTCTTTGATTTCTTTCTGCTTTGTTTATGTAATTGTTGTTTTAGACCCTAAGCCTTCAGTTTCAAAACTTTGATCGAGTTCCTTTCAAGTTTTTCTTAACGTTCTAGGTTATATACACCCTTTATTTAAAAAAGAAATAGCACATATACACTCCCTACTGAATGAATAAGTGCGTACATACACACATTTCTTTGGAAATAGAGGCATATGTGTCCTAAGAAGTAGTCTTTCTTTGCACTTTAAGCCTCTTAAAGTCATGCGTTTGGTTTTATGGGGGTCTCTCATACTCTCTAGGTTCTCTAAAGCTTCTTGTTAGTCTCTGGAAGTAGTTAAAGTTTTAAAATTTAAAATAAAAACAAAGTTTTAGTGCTTCTTTGGCTTATTTTAGTCTTTTTGGATTTGTGTGGTTGTTTGAAAGGTTATTTTTTCAGTTCTTTGGTTTCTTGATTTCCCTAGGATTCCTTATGGAAGTTTGAAGTTCTTGATTTGAATCTTCTTACCTTTCTTCCATGAATTTTTGTTTTTAAGCAAAGAAAATAAAATATTTCTTGGTTTTTTCAGTCTTTTGTTTTGCTCAACGACAATAAGTGAAGGGGTAGTTTTATTTATGTAGATCAATTTTCATTTCACATTTGTTGTAAGTGCACTTTTCATTGAAAATAAAATATCTCATTATTAGCATAACTCTTTAATTTTTCATTTACATAAAAAGGTCATTGCATCTTTGTGAATTTAGGCTTCTTGGGTTGCATCAGTAGTGAAGTTTTCATTATGAAAAAGAAAATGTTGTAGTTGCACATTTTACATTGAAAAGAAAAGAATTGCATTTCAAAGTTTCAGAGTTTGCATAAAATTGTTCATTAGACACTCATTTCATTGAAGAATAAGCTCAATTATAATATGATAATGTTATTATAAGTATTTTTTTCCACAAGAGTCATTGACCATCACTAGTTTCGTATCCATTCCTTCTGAGTAAAGAAAAACCACTAAAATGAACACCTGATTAAAATAAACTAGATTTTTTCTTTATAGAACAACAATTAGTTTAGGGTTTAAGGCCTTGGAATAGGATTGAAGAGTTAACTCTCTAAGGCTGCTCATCGTAAACATATATTGTTGATTAATGAGCGATCAAAATCCAATCTCACATAGGTGTTGTTAGGGAAGCTCCTTTAACACAGGAGTTAAATCTTAGGTCACATAAGGATAAGTGAAGGATATATCCCCTCTTCCTCTTATAAGAGTATTTGTGGATTGCTAAATATTTTGGAATATCCTAAGTACCACTTTCCCCCCCTAAGGTGTCGATGCTTTTGGAAGCTCTAGGCTTTGTTACCCTACTTAAATCTCTAGTTCTAAGTAATGATGGTTCCCCCTATAATATGATTTCAAATTGATTCCATAGTTTCCTGTCCTAGGTTCCACATGGGTGATTATGATGGTAAATATCGTGGTACCTAGGGCAGATGATAGATCACTACCTCATCTTCTTTGGAGGGTGTTTTTTATTCATGAGGACACTTGCACCATTGGTGAACGTTACAACCAGGTTATCGTAATTGTCTGTCGGTTGGTATCATGACTTAATAAATCTGTATCATCCCCCAGAATGTGTCTTTCCAACTTTTTCATTTCTTTGGACTCAATACATAATCCACCTGGGCTAGAATTTTGAAAAAGTAGTTTGTTTGTGTTGTTATCTCAGGACCTTTTTAGTGGATTGTTTCTTTGTATAGTTGGACTTAGGTTGTGTCTTTATTGCTAGTTTTTTGGATTGTTGATTCAAGGTGGCTGACCAATTGCTTCACCGGTCAAGAAGGACCTGTTGTCTTTCAGTTGAAAACATGGAGATGCCTCCCAGAAGGTGTGGGATTTATATCGCTAGTTCATTAGAACTAGTGAATGAGACTTTGACAGACATGAACAATCTCTTAAGGGAGAAACTTATGCATAATAAAATTATGGCTAATTTTTTTGGGAACACCAACCAAGAGACCCCTTTCCCAAGGGGATTCTTGTGTTTTTCCTTTCTTTGGAAATGTTGGTGCCCCCTTAGTAGACACTTTGAACATTCTTGGGTTGAATGTAGGATTATCGATTTGGTTGTGGACCACTCTGAATGTCCATGATGCTCTTGATTCTTCTTATATAAGCACCTTATGTCATGGGCATCAAGATGGTGTCAATTCTTTACCTTCTTCATCAACGAAGTCTACTCCTCCTTCTGCCTCATCTATTGAAAGTCTAGATACTACTAAAAAAAAGTCTTAAAGGAATACAAAGAGGAAGAATAAGAAGAAGAAGCAATTGGCCTCTGCAAGTCATGTTAAGGGAAAAAGTCTAGTCCCTGCAAGTCATATTGAATTTAACCAACCAACCTCTATGAGTCATGTTGGAAACAAGTCACTAACCTCTGCAAGTCATGTTGGAGACATGTAGTCAGTTGTTGCAAGTCATGTTGGGGGAAAGAAACAAACCTCTACAAGTCATGTTAGGAACGAGAGTCATGTCATTGCAATTCATACTGGAGATAGGTCACCAACCTCTGTAATTCATGTTGGAGACATGCAACTAGCCTCTGTAAGTCATGCTGGGGGAAAGAATCTAGTCAGTGCAAGTCATACTAGTGATAAGAAACCAACCACTGCAATTCATACTGGGGGAAATACACCAACCAATGTAAGTCATGCTAGGGGCATTGAAACTACTAAGAAATATAGACGAATAGGATGCAAGCCCAAGTTCCCTTGTAAAATTTGCAAGGGATATCACCTTACTTATTTATTCCTGGCTATTCCAGAGGTACTAAAAGTGTTCTCCTTGTCTGAAGGTCCTTTTGATACTAAGTCACCTTCAATTTTCCAACAACCTATTCAACCAGTGATTGATCAAGTGGTCATGTTGATGCAATCTTTGTCTCATTACACTCTTCTTTTGGGGAGTGATGTGTCTATTGACTATGTTGTTTAACAACCTATACAACTAGTGGTTGTTGAAGTGGTCAAGCTAATGAAATATTCAATCAATCCCACTCTTCTCTTGGAGAGTGATGAGTCTACCAAAGTGGTCGTGTTGATGTAATATTCATCCATCCCACTCTTCCCTTGGAGAGTGATGATCCTACCAAAGTGGTTGTGCTGATGCAATCTTTAGTCGAACCCACTCTTCCCTTGGAGAGTGATGAGTCTACCAAAGTGGTCACGCTGATGTAATCTTCAGTTGATTCCACTCTCCTTTTGGGGAGGGATCTGTCTTTCGACCATTTATTTATCATTTTCATTTCAGTACCTTCTATATAGGGGGACTTTCCACTCCTTTTGAGCATGATCCCTCCAAATTCGAGGAGGGTTTCCTTTGATTGGATTAATCGTGTTCAACCTCACCTTCCTTCTTCTACACCCTTCCAAACAAGGGACAAAGTTAATTAAAAAAATTACCGATTTATTGTAGATGAAGGAGCCTCTGTAAGAATTTTATCCTCCTCATCTTGGAAAGCTTTGGGTTCTCCCACACTTGTATAAGCTACCAGTGAACTATTGGATTTCGACAAAAGACCTAGTCAATATTTGGGGATTCTTCCTCAACTACCTATCGTGTTAGGTGGGAATGATATATTAGTCTATATGTGATGTAGGTGGATATCGGTGGCCACCCACATTTTCCAACTGTCTCAAAATAGTTTTCTGGCAATTTTGGTAAATTACTATTTTTAGCAGTTTTTCAATTCTGGAGTCGTTTTGAGGCCCTAAACGATGATTTTTTGGAAAATGGGGAGAAATATGTAAGTTCCTTATATATTTCCCCCAAAATGAATCTCCTCAAAGATACCTTTCCAACGGGCTATCACACTCCTAAAATGGAGATTGTATGCAAAAGTTATGACCCCGGGAAGTTGATGTACTAACTTACCCAAATGGGGCCCACATGACTTTTGGCGCTTCATCTCCCAGGGTTAGGTTTTTGGATGTATAGGGTTTTTTGCATTCCTGTTTATTGTAAAAATGCCTTCAGAGCCTCATTGTAATCATATTCTTGTGAATGAGCGCATTCGTCACATCTCTTCTTAGAGATAAGCCGCCACCATTCCAGCAAGCTTGTTTTCACTGGATTTTATTGTTTCAACTTATTTCCTTATTGAATAGAAAACCAATTTTACTGTATCTCTATTATTTTGTGTTAAGCACCTGTTAATAATCTTTATTCATTTCATTCTTCTCATAAAATCCATATCAGTGGTATCAGATCCGTCTGCTCCTTGTCGTCTTAATGCATGTCCCCAACGAGGTCGAAGTACAAAGAGTTGGGCCTTGAGCTTGTTTCTCTTGAGGAAAAAATCTCTCACACACCCAAGTGACCTCTCATGGAAGGATAAAATAAATATGATGAGATAGGAGATCCTTTCAAAATGTTGATTGAGGAATCCATCATGCAACAAAGGAATGAGATGATGGATAGTTTCGCACAAATCTTTCGGCGGATACCAACAAGTGACACATCTTCTTTGAGTGGAGGCCCCACCCCCTTCAAGGTACAAATAAAATTTGATATTCCTATATTTGAAGGTTAGATAGATGTATGTGTTGTATACAAGTTTTTGAATATAATAGAAGGGTATTTTTCTGTCCATAACTTTTCGAATAGAGAAAAGATTACTTTTGCAATCCTCAAAGTCGTTCCCCATGTCAAAGATTGGTGGGAAACTTTCTATGAGAAAAAGGAAACAAAGGAAACCTCATTATTTACAATCACGACCACATGGGAATCCTTCAGGGATGTTATTAAGGAACAATACTACCCTTTCATAAGTTATGACGACTTCTATACCAAATGGACCACATTACGGCAAGAAAGAGACCAAGCAGTGCAAGATTTCACAAATATCTTCCATACCTTGCATACCAAGATGAGTATCAAAGATTTGGAGCGACATCTGGTGCTCAAGTATTGTGGTGCTATGCATAGATACATCCATACCAAAATGGAATTTCTGAACATCTCATCCTTGGGTGCGACCTACCGATATGTCGTCAAAATTGAGCAGAAGCTCAAAAAAAATATGCAACAATTTGGGACTAGGAACCCCTCACAAAAAAATCCATAAAAGGGTGGCCCTAACCCATAGAAAAAAGGACAGAGAAAATATCGATAGTATCAGGACAACCAGTCCAAGCCACAAGCAAATAAGGACACCAGAAAGACAAAGAAATATACTGGGAAGCGGTGCGACTTCTATAAGAGCCCTTGGCATAACACTGTTGATTACCGCTCAAAGCAGTTGTTGGTGGCCGAAGTGAAAGCCTTTGAATCAAATGCAGGTTTTGACTCTGAGACAAAACCAGAAAGGGGAATATGGATCATTGACGCGGAACCCAGTACCACCATTGCTACCACCAAGCTCCAGCCTAGTGAATGAGATGAGTGAGAAGAAGGAGAGTGCCTCTTCCATTCACAGATGTGGGTAAAACGCACCCCACTGCACTTCATCGTTCATAGCGGTATCCAGAAGAACCTCATCTCAGCAGAGGTCGTCAAGTGGTTGGTCCTACCAAAAAAATTGCACCCACAACCCTACGCCATTGGATGGCACTGCCAAGGAAGCAATCTCTGCATCAACCAACAATGTCGACTGTTGTACGACATCAAGTCGTTCAAACACGAGGTATTGTGTGATGTTGCTCCTCTCAAAGTTTTTGATGTTCTTTTGGGTCAACCTTATTTATGGAAACGTCATGTTGTATATGGGTCTATGCCTCATAATGTTACTATTACTTTGAACATGAAATTGTACAAGATACCCGAGGCAGTCCCACCTAGTGCTATTTCCTTGATCTCTGCTAAGCAATGCAGGAAGGTCATCTCTAAGACGGGGAAGTTTGTCTTCTTCATGATTCGCTCTCAAAATAAGTGAAAGATCACATCCACATCTAGGGTCTCTACGACTGACCTCTCCACACAGTAGAAGCAAGTAGATAAGGTTGCGGAAGAATACTCAGATATATTCTCCTCACCTACTGGGGTACCTCTGCACTTCCAGGTCAAGCAGCCCATCAATTTGACCCCTGACGCAGCACTGCCCAATGGGCCAGTCTATCATTGCTCTCTATTAGAGAATGAGGAGATCAGGTGACAGATCCAAGAACTACTCCACAAGGGGCACATCCATCCCATATCATCACCTTGCGGGAGCCCAATCATGCTGGTACCAAAGAAATATGGAACCTGGCGACTCTGCATTGATTACCTGGCTCTGAATAAAATCATAGTAAAAAATCGGTACCCGATTGCCCAAATCGATGACCTCCTTCATCAACTCACGGGGCCAAATACTTTAGTAAGATTGATCTGAAGTCTGGCTACCACCAGGTCCCGATAGAACAGAAAGATGTATGGAAGACCACCTTCAAGTCAAAGGAAGGCCTTTTTGAATGGTTGGTCATGCCCTTTGGTTTGACAAATGCTCCAGCCACTTTCATGAGGATGATGGACAATATCCTATGACCATTCACCAATAATTTTGTAGTGGTGTATCTGGATGACATTCTCATTTAAAGTAAGACTTGGGCCGAACACTTGCAGCATATTCAATAGGTTTTGCACACCCTACGACAACACACGCTATACGCCAACTTGGAAAAATGATCCTTCGGCATGGACAGGGTCCATTACTTGGGATACATCATTGATCAACATGGCGTACATGTGGATCCATTCAAGATCCAAGTCATTTGTGACTGGCCAACCCCAACCACACTCACTTAGCTTCAGATATTCTTGGGCCTTGCCAATTTCTACTGCAGGTTCATGTTGGGATTCTCCCATATTGCATGGGACCTCAACCAAATAACCAGGGGTGGTGGTAAGTCTAAATTCTTGTGGGGCCGGTTCCAACAACAAGCATTCCATGATTTGAAGAAATGCTTGTGCTCAGCCCCAGTATTTTCACTGCCAGACCTGCAACAACCCTTTGAGATCGAGACAGATACTTTAGACTATGTTGTGGGCATCGTTCTCACTCAGCACAACCACCCTGTGGATTATCATAGTGAGACACTATCAGATGTTCTCCGTAAGTACCCTACTTAAGAGAAAGAAATGTACTCCATTGTGCAAGCCTGCCGCAAGTGGAGATATTACATTCTTGGTAAGGAGACAATCATCCACACTGATCACAATCCACTGCAGTTCATGCAGACATAAGAAAAATTGTAGAATGACCACCATCAAAATTGGTCCACATGCTTGCAGCAATTCCACCTCAACATCAAGTATAAAACAAGAAGCCCCAATCACGTCGTTGATTGCCTCAACAGACCACCAATCACAACACTCACCACGGTGCTAGACTCTTGCGGCCATGAGACCTATGGATGGCCCCAACTCTATGAAACAGACTCGGACTTCGCCACCACCTACCAATTGTTGGGTGAAAATGCAGTTTTCGATAATTTCCATCTTCAGGATGGGTTGTTGTGTCGTCTGGGCCATATCTATGTTCCATCAAGTGAGTGAGAGAAGCTGATCTAGGAATCCCACTATAGTCGGGTGGCATGACACTTCGACATTGAAAATATAGTGGCGATGCTACAGAAACATTTCTACTGGTCAAAACTTCCACAGGAGGTCAACAAGTATATCAGGTCCTGCACTGCCTGCGCTATTGCTAAACCAACCACTAAGAAACAGGGCCTGTACACCCCTCTTCCTACTCCTAACAGGCGATGGGAATCCATCTCAATGGACTAGATGTTGGGCCTCCCATCAACCAAGTGGGGAAATGACTGTATTTGTGTGGTTGTTGATCTCTTTTCTAAGATGGCAATTCTAGTTGCCTGCAATAAGAACATCACAACACAGGCCAAAACCAAGCTCTTCTTTGAACGAGTCTAGGTACAATTTGGAATCCCACAAACCATTGTCTCAGATCAGGACAAATAATTTCTCAACATATTTTGGTTGAGCCTCTCATTACTGCTGGACACCAAGTTCACCAAATCCATGGCCTTCCACCCTTAGATAGATGGCCAAACTGAGGTCATAAATTGAATGATTGTGCATATCATTCACATGTATAATTCAAATCACCCTCGCACATGGGATGAGAGCCTTCCCTATGTCCAACATAGCTACAAACGAGCCCTGGATAGCTCAACTGGCCACAACCCCTTTCAAGTGGGGTTGGGATTCCAACCATTGGGTCCCGTAGATGTTGCACTTCCCCTTGCGGTCACCTCGACTGACTCATCTCCTGCTCCAACCGAAGCTGACAAAGCCACCTGGTTCATTGAGTGGATCTAGCACATCTGGAAACAGGTTCATGATATCCTATAGAAGTCCAATGAAAAGTGCAAGCGACGCCATGATCAACATCGAGTGCCACATAAGTTTCAGGTGGGCAACAAAGTTTGGTTACACTTATAGAAAGAACGCCTTACAGGACCCCATCAGAATATTTTCCCACTCCGTTATGGGACGTACACCATCCCCAAGTCCATGGGGGATAATTCTTTTGAGCTCAACATTCCTCCTTTCCTTGGCCTACACCCAGTGTTCAACGTGGATCTCCTTTTCCCTTATTTCCCACCATTATTAGACACCTCAGAAGTAGTAGAACAACTGACACCAATAGATATCAAACCTGAATGAATACAATAGGAATATAATGATCATATTGTGGACACACATATCAAGGGCACTCGACAACAAAGGATCCAACTTTATCGAGTCATCAAAGAAGGGCAACTCCTGCACCAAGGAAAGTGGCTCACCCAGGGCCAAATTCAGCAGAAATTTCCTCATTTGATGGGGGAACTCAATGCAATGGATAAAAGTGCTTCCTAAAGAGGGAGGATTGATACAAGTGGATATTGGTGGCCACCCACATTTTCCAACTGGCTCAAAACAATTTTCTAGCAATTTTGGTAATTTACAATTTTTAGTAGTTTTTCACTTTCGAAGCCGTTTTGAGGCCCTAAATGATGTTTTTTGGGAAAATGGGGAGAAATATGGATTTTCCTTTGATATTTCCCCCAATATGAATCTCCTCGATGATACCTTTCCAACGGGCTATCATACGCCTAAAATGGAGATCGTATGCAAAAGTTATGACCGCAAGAAGTTGATGTACTAACTTACCCAAACAGGGCCCACATGACTTTTGGCGCTTCATCTTCTAGGGTTAGGTTTTTGGATCTCTACGGTTTTTTTCATTTCTGTTTATTGTAAAAAGGCCTTCATAGCCTCATTTTAATCATCTTCTTTCGAATGAGCACAACCGTCACATCTCTTCTCAAAGATAAGCCGCCACCATTCCAACAAGCTTGTTTCCGCTACATTTTACATTTTCATCTTATGTCCTTATTGAATAGAAAACCGGTTTTATTGTATATCTATTATTCTGTGTTAAGAACCTATTAATAATCTGTAGTCATTTCATTCTGCTCATAAAATATGGATCAATATGTTAGTGGTGCAATTCCCTTTAAACTTCAATTTGATTCTTGGGAGTGATTATGTATATGTTATGAACATCGTGTTGTCTATGCTCTTTTGGTTGATGCATTTTCCTCATAATGGAAGAATTTTCACTATTGATCATATTTCATCTGATAATCACCATCCTAATTCAAATTTAGCTCAAGTTACCCCTATGTCGGTTTCTAGTATTCGAGTAGACTATGTCCCACCATGGGTGAATTATGTGGCATCATATCCTCAATGTTCAATTTCTTCAAGGAGGGAGCCTTTATAGTCATGCTTGTTTTCCCAAGACAAGCTATCAGTAATTGGTCATGTGATTTATCCAATGTGGACATAGGAACCCTTGATTTCCCCTATTGTACCTAGAAATCTTGATTTTGATCTTACTATTTGTGAGTCCTCAAGCCCTGGTATTTGTGAGTCCTCGAGTCCTAGTTTATATGATTTCTTGGATGTTAAATTTCCATCAAATGAAGCTATCTTTGGAGCCATGATTACATATGGTAGACTATGGCAAGATATGCATCATATATTGCTATTTCTTCCCAAACTGGAATCTTTATAGGTTGACTACCGAAGAAACTCTTAGTCTGAGCCTAACAATGGGATCTACTTAAAGAAGTACTATGCATAAGCCATAGGGTTGTGCAGTGCTTTGTA
>ML790417.1:433294-455682 GCA_009831015.1 Picea engelmannii
ATTTCAGAGCACAAGTTGTTATCAAAGGTTTATTTATTGGATTTATTAACTTCTTGATGAGTGTTGTTGGTCAAATATATAGGACTTTGGAGACATTTTTCTTTGGAATTTTTTCATGTTAATCCATTTTGACAGGTAATTCCCTCGAAAATGACATACAGGATATGGAATTTTTGCCTTTCACTTTGCATAACCAATTATCCTTTTCATATTTTCCTTAGGGTCGATCCCACTAACTTGTGACACAAACTTTTCTCGTTGATTACAAGTTTCTTATTTTACGTGGTAGAGCCTTCCTTTTTCATGGGTTCCCTAGTTAGTGCCTTTCTAGCCATTTGGTTCCCATGTCGAAGTTCTCTATAGGCTTGGGATCCCTATTTAGTCTCGCCATGACTTTGCGATGAAGTCCCATAACTTCTTCTCAATATTTTTCTAGCCAATATCCATGAGGATCCCATAATTATGTGTTAAGTTGTAATATTGCATTGCATTTTCCTACATGCACTTTTGAGCCTAATGTCATCTTCAACTTGTTTTCATTTAGCATGTTGCTTATGCATTCTCTTCAGTTTCCATACTTTTCATTTATTTCCTTTGTGACTTGACACCTATATTCCTGGAGGAAATTGTAACATACCCAACCCCCAAATTACCTTCTAAGGGATGGGGTATCAAAAATTTTGCTTCTTCTAACAACCCTAATGTATTCACAGACTCATGAGTGGTGGTCTTGTGGACTCATAGTCTATAATCATACCTTTCATGAACCCTCTTCCCAACACTTCACTTATTTTTCATTCACGAACACATGGTTTTGTGCCTTCCCTTCATAAGTTCATCCAAGAAGTCTCGAACTTAGATTATTTTTTTATCCTATTAGGTTCACAAGTTGGCGAACTCATAGACTCACGGACTCATTCATATCACTTTCCCATCTCTATGAACTGACCATGCTCTTGATTCCACTACATGCATGTTACACACATGGACCTACCCAACATTGTCACTTGGCTTGGCACATGGCACTTAGACCATGCCACCCTTTGTTTCCCTAAATACCTAAACACCATGCCACGTGGCACCATGGGCCACTCTCCTAACAAACCCTCTATGTGGACTGACATGAGATACAAGTCATCACTAATATATCCTACGATGGAGAAGATTTCTCGTAGTCTTTAATCAAAGTACCATATCCAATGCTACTCCGACGTACATGTTATGATCAATGGCCCATATTGTTAGAGACACATTCCAAGGATATAACAACCATCCAAACTTCTATGATCAATGGTCATGATTGAGTCACTTAAATTAGTACGAATATAGTCTTTAATGCTCTTATTTTTTCTCAGAGGATTTCTTAAGACTCTTAGGACCATCTGGAAGTTGTAAAACCCACCCCAAACTGTTAATATTTTCTCAACACGATGTAAGGATGAGAAATTTGTACCCAACACATTGTCTATAGTTGTTCAAGGCCTTTCTAGCCCAAAATAATGAGTTTTTACTCTCTTAACTTTGCTTATAAGAAGATGGGTAATTACCACACTTATCATATGTACAATTATTAATTCTACATAGACAGTCGAATATATAAATAGAGTCGTTTATAAACATTTTTCGGGTATTAAAACTACAAAATCCATTATTGAACTAGTCTCATCGCCAATATGCTCACGATAACAATAATTATGGAACCCATGACAAAATTACCAGTTTACATCATCTATACAATTTTTATAGGGAAAATTACTTAAACGGTATTACCAATAATAATTAATTATGATCAGAATTCATATTAATTTGCACACTAATACTCAACACAGGATTCCATACATTCTCAATAAACAATAATTAAACAAGAACATAATTATCACTTATCTGGAGCAATTGAACCACCAACGGCATGCATATCTTTGACTTTCCTCCCAACCTTAGACATTGTTCCCCACAAACTGAGAACAAGTCACCCCCGATTTGGGCTTGAAATCCAAATCTATCCCTAGAGGTCTCTCAATAGAAAAAATATCTCAATAAAGGTGCCAAGTTCAAAAAAATATATTATAGACTCTACTTTCCCCACATGCTTGTCCCACCCAAGAAGTGTGCCCCCTATGGATTCCCACTTCCTTCCAAGCTTCAACAAAAAGTTGGACAGGACTAATCAGAGTTCTATGACGACAACTTGGCACCTCTGAAAATCAAATTCCCTGCAATTCTCTCACCTATAGAGAATGCACATGGGCCTGGCAACTTGCCTCTTCAACTTAACAATTCTCTTTTGACAATCTTCAACATAATCTTACACTCTCCCTAGTACAGGTACATGTATGGTAATGGCAGCATGAAAGTCCAGATGACAACAATGAGGTGAGGTGGTAAGATAACAATTGAATGGTGGTTGAATGAGATAAAGTACCCACAACTTATGTGCATGTTCCCAACTTGACACTTTTCATGTTGGAAACTACATGGGCCACACATGGGTTCCCTTACATGGTGATATGTTTCCTCATAGGGACTTAGGATAAAATGCATTGTCCCCTAATTTAGGCTTTAACCTTAGGAATATTGATAAAATATTCCTTTTTGGCTTAAGACCCCTTAGACTCTTAGCCCCCCTTTCCCATTCTAGTGGAGTTTATCCCCCTTACTCTTCTTGTCAGGATGGTATGCATGCAGTCGTGTTTTCTTTCATTAATTTCAAGTGAAAATACACAATACAAAATAGGCTCATTGGCCAAAAGAGGTACTTGGTTCACCAACCTTTATGCATACTTGTATTTACACTTCAACTGGGGTTTGTCTTAGGGGTATTACATCCCCATCCCCCTTATTTATGCATTGCTCTTAGTGCAACATATACATATGTACAAACAAAATTTAAAAAATTTACAAAAAGATGTGGATATTCTACCCACATAGAATCTTCATGTTCCCAGGTTGCTTCCTCAGATTCGTACCAAGTATATTGGACCTTTACTAAATTTATGACTAGATTCCAGAGTTATTTTGATTTTCAGTCCAAAATGTATATTGGTTTTACCTAGAATTCACTCTTTGGCTCTACCTGAATCACATTCCAATCAATGACATGATTAGTATCAGGTACATATTTTTTGAGTAAGGATACATGAAAAACATTATGAATTCACATGGAGGTCAGTAATGCAAGCATATAAGATACATGAACAATCCTTTCCAAAACTTTGAATGGCCCACAGTATCTTTCTGGTAATTTTGAACACCTTCCCGATCTTAGGGAACTTCATCTTGCTTTTACTTTCAAAAATACATGGTCACCTATTGAAAATTCTCTAGGAGTTATATGCTTATCATCATAACTTTTATGCCTGTTCAGGGTAGATTTCAAGTTCTATTTTATCTTCATCACTTGATCCTCCATATCCCAGAGAAAATTTGGTCCAATTATTGCTCTATTAGCTGGATTTTCCCAACTTATTGGTGTATTGCAGTTCCTTTCGTAGAGTGTTCAAATGGACTCATCTTTATAGATGCTTGGTATCCATTTTTATAAGCGAATTCAACCAAATGTAGGTAATACTCCCACTTTGAGGGTTTATCCATGACATACATTCTAAACATGTCTTCTATTATCTGGTTAACTCTTTGAGTTTGTTCATCTGACTCACGATGGTAGGTTGTGCTAAAATTTAAATTTGTGCCCAATCCTTTGAATAACCCTTTCCAAAAATTTGATGTGAACTTGGAATCCCTATCGGATACAATAGTATTTCCAACAATTTTGGTTGCCTTGTGAGTTTCCTTCATAGGAATGAAATGGGCACCTTTGGTAAGCTTGTCCACAACTACCATAATTGAATCATGTTGTTTGACATTCCTAGGTTGTTTAGTAATAAATTCCATGGTTACCACTTCCCATTTCGAATACAGAATGGGAAAAAGTTGTAGTAAACCCGCTAGGTGTCTATGCTCAACCTTGAATTTTTGACATTCAATGAATTTGGCAATAAAATCTGCAACCTCATTTTTATACCTAACAATTAATATAGATTTTTGGCAGATGTGATCATCTTTTGGTATCGTGGTTGTCTAGCATAAGGTACCTTGTGCATTTATGATAAGAGTAGATTTTTCAACTCTTGATTATCTGGCACATATATTCTATTCTTGAACATAAGGATTTTGTCTTCCTTTAGCTCAAAATTCTCGATTTTCTGTTGCAATTTTCCTTGTCGTAGCTTTTCTTTAATTTCCTCATATGTCTGGTCTGTTTTTTAGCTTCTAAAATTATGTTTTATAAATAATTTTTTCACATGATGATCATTGTAGCATGTATCTCATGTGCTATTATGCTAAGTGCATCAAACACCTTGTTCCCTTTACCCTTGATGTGCCTAGTATCAAAGTCATATTCATTGAGGAGCTCTAACCATCTACTTTTCCTGGTGTTCAAGGTTGGTTGTCCAAATAAAAATTTCATCCCAATGTGGTCTGTTCTCAATTCAAATTTCCTAACCATAAGGTAGTGCCTCCACATTTGTAGAGCATGAAAAATTACCGCTAGCTCTAAATCATGAGTGGCATACAATCTCTCATATTCCTTCAAATTTCTTGATTCATAGCACAATACATGCCCATTCTAACTAAGGACCCCACCAAGCCCTTATTTTCATGCATCGATGCATATAACAAAATATGCATTAGGATCAACAATTTTTAGAATTGGTGCACTTGTCAGTAAACTCTTCAAATGTTGAAAGCTTCTTTGACATTCATGTGTCCATCCAAATTTCACACTTTTATTCTATAGATATGTAATGGGGTGTGTAATGTGGGAGAATCCCTCAATGAACCTCCTATAATAACCTTTGAGTCCCATGAAGGACCTCACCTCAGAGACATTTCTTAGTGTTGTCCATTCTACGATGGATTATATCTTGTTAGGGTCTACAACTATACCTTCTTCTGATATGATGTGGCCCAAGTAATGATTATGCCTCTGGTAGAAATAAAATTTACTCAACTTAGCATATAACTGATGTTCTCTCAATACTTGCAACACCATTCTCAATTGTTGTTCATGTTCTTCTTCAGATTTGGAATAAACCAAGATTTCATCCAGGAATACAATGACAAACTTGTCCAAGTATTCTCTAAAGATACCATTCATTAAACACATGAAAACAACTGGTGCATTTGACAATCCAAAAAGTACCATTGTAAACTTTTAATGGTTGTACCTTGTTCTAAAAGCAGTCTTACTAATGTCCTCTTCTTTGATCCTCACCTGGTGATATCTAAATCTTAGATCAATCTTGGAAAATACCTTTCCATCTCTTAAATGATAAAAGAGGTCATTTATCCTTGTCATAGGATATTTGTTCTTCATTGTTACCTTATTTGATTGACTAAAGTTAATTCAAATCCTCAAGGTGCCATCCTTTATTTTCACAAACAATACCAGTGCACCCCAAGGTGACAAGGTGACACACTTGTGCGTATATATCCCTTCTTCAAAATTTATTCTAACTACATTTGTAATTTCTTCAACTCGGGTGTGCTCATTTTGTAGGGAGATTTGGATGTAGGGGATGCTCCAGGCATTAAATTAATTGAGAAATCAATATCTCTTTTGGGTGGTAATCTGGGAATTTCTTCAAACACATCTTCAAATTCTTTTAGAGTTTCATAGTCCTCAATGTTGGGTACCTTGTCCTTAAGAGCTTCCTCCATGTGTCTGGAAAATAGTCTAAATCCTTTTATAAAAAATTTCTTTAGTTGTAAGGTTGAGACTTCACATATAGTTATAACTCTTGGGATCCTTTGTACATTCCTTGAGTTCCCTTCCTCATCTAAGAAAGTAAAAGTTTTGTTGTAATAGTCCAAAACTGCATCGTGCTTATCCATCCAGTCCAGTCCAATTAGATAGTCATAAGATCCCAAAGGTATGATATTCATATCTACTTTGGTGCTCGACCCATTCATTTCCATTGGGCATGCCTTAACCATTTCATTAATCTTCGTTTTAGTCCCGGTATCTAGTTGTACCAACCAAGGTTTTTCCAGTTTGCTTCCTGGAAGATGAAACCTTTCTACCATTTTAGGATCTAGATAACTATGACTAGCTCCTGAATCAATCAAAATAGAAATAAGTTGGCTGTGAATTTTACCTTTTACCTCAATCACGTGAGACTGAAATTTGACCTACTTATTATCCAGTGCTGCATAATTTATGGGTATGTTCTTTCCCACATATTCTATTGCTTCAACTTGTTGTACATTGTGAATAACCTTTGCCTTTTCATCTATGAGAAGACATTCTTGATACATATGGTCTCCATTACAATCCCAACACTTTATGATTTGTTGTCTTGGTCTTTGTCCCACGGTTTCATCCATCCTAGGCTCTTCGAAAACTGGTTGTCTTTGAGTATCTTTTCTGAAAAATGGGGGTTGGTTTCCCTTCTTCCTTTGTTCCATCTTGTTTTTGTTTTTGTCCTCCCAAGCCTTCTGAAAATTTGTTCTTCCTTTATGACGATCTAATCCAGGTGGATATCGGTGGCCACCCACCCTTTCCAACTGGCTCAAAACAATTTTCTAGCAATTTTGGTAATTTACTATTTTTAGCAGTTTTTAACTTCTGGGACCATTTTGGGGCTCTAAACGATGGTTTTTGAAAAAAAAAGGAGAAACATGGATCATAGATTGATGTTGCTCACCCAAAATTTGTATTTCTCATATAGACCTTTCCAACAAGCTATCACACACCTAAAACAAAGATCGTATGCAAAATTTACGACCTCGGGAAGTTGATGTACTCACTTACCCAAACGGGGCCCACATGACTTTTGGCGCTTCATCTCCTAGGGCTAGGTTTTTGGATGTCTAGGGTTTTTGGCATTCCTGCTTATTCTAAAAATTCCTTCAGAGCCTCATTGTAATCATCTTCTCATGGATGTGAGTAGCCGTCACATCTCTTCTCAGAGATAAGCTACCACCATTCTAGCGAGTCTTTCACTCTGTATTTTATAGTCTCTGTACATTTATTTCTTTAATAGAAATAGTGTATTACTGTATATCTGTGACTCTTGTTTTATTTCCACTATATCTCTATTATATTGTTGTCTCTCTTGCAATATCTCTGTGCAATTCTTTATTATATCTCTGATCTCATTTCGTGCCGAAAATAACCCGGATCACGATCATAGATACATTTAGCTCTTCTTATGGCTTCTTCCAATGTCTTGGGATCATCATATTGTAGCTTATCACTTGTGAATGATGGAATTCCACTTAAATATCTTTGAATATTCACTTGTTCATCTTCAATAAAGGGCACATATTTCAGTAATTCTAAAAACCTTCTCTCATACTCATCTATATTCATGCTTCCAAGTTTGAGTTTGAATAACTCTTTCATTTTCCTATCAAAGTAGTGTTTGGTTAAGTATTTATTTCCAAAATATTCCTTAAAAATTTGCCAAGTAACATTATTATCATCTACGTTTTTCACTTGTACAAAATGATCCCACCACATTGATGCTTTTCCTTTAAGCTGATAAATTGATATTCTCCCTTCTTCTTGAGGGGAATAGTTGTGCAGCTAAAAGTATTTCCTCATTCCCAACATCCAGGTCTCAGCATCCTCATCCTTTTTGTGCTCACCATCAAAAGTAGGAGGCTTGATTTTATCCATTTCTCCCCTTAGCTCATCTTCCCTAGTTCTCCTCTTACGTTCTCTAACAGGCGATGATCTTGAGCTATTGAGTAACCTCCTAGATGAGTGTTTAGGTGAGTTTTGATGATAACTATCATCACCCCACGTATTACTTATTTTGTCATGAGACTTAGGTTCATTTACCTTGGTATATTTTGATTCTTTATCCATTTTCCTCTCTATCTGGTTCATGATTCGTAACAACTTGATGTTGAATTAATATTGTTGTTCTTGGTTTTTATGAGTCTTTCATTATCTTCTTTATGACTTTGAACATCTTTTTGTATATTATTGATGTTTTCCATCAAAATCATGCTTTCCTCCTTACTTATGTCATGCCCATTGGATTTGTTCTTTCATTACTCATATCAAAACCAATGTCCTATGATTTCTTCCTCATGGCTAGAATTGCTTTGTGCCTCTTCAACGTTTTTCATGATGTTGATCTCCATTTCGATCTATATATATTCATAAATATGCAAAGTCTAGAGTTAGTATTATATGTTAGAAAAAAGTAATATAGAGAAACTTTGTGATTACTAACTCTTCTTATCATTAATACATCTATTCTATAACTAATATTTGGCCCATATAGGCCTAGTGTTAAACCCATAGCTCTAATACCACTTTGTAACATACCCACCCCCCAAAGTAACTTCTAAGGGATGGGGTATCAATTTTTTTCTTCTTCTAACAAGCCTATTGTATTCATGGACTCATGGGTGGAGGTCTTGCAGACTCATAGTCTATAATCATACCTTTCACGAACCCCCCCCCCCTCAATACTTTTCTTCTTTTTCATCCATGGACTCACAGATTCGTAGACACATGGTTTTGTGCCTTCCCTTCATAAGTCCATCTGAGAAGTATTGAAACTTATATTATTTTGTGATCCTATTGGGTTCACGGGATGGTGGAATCGCAAACTCACAGACTCATTCATCTCACCTTCCCATCTCCATGAATCTGCCATGCTCCTCAATCCACTACCTACATGTTACACATGTGGACCTACCCAAATCTGTCACTTCGATTGAGATGTGGCACTCAAACCATGTCACCCTTCGTTTCCCCAAATACGTTAACACCATGCCATGTGGCACCATGGGCCACTCGCCTCACAGATCCTCCACATGGACTTACATGAAATACATGTCATCACTGATATATCCTATGGTGGAGAATATTTCTCATAGTCTTTCATCAGAGTACCATATCCAATGTTACTCCGACTTCCCTGCTATGATAAATGACTCAGATCATTAGAGACACATTCCTAAGGATCTAACAATTTTCCAAACTTCAATGATCAATGGTCATGATTGACTCACTTAAATTAGTACGACTCTAGTCCTTAATTCTCTAAGTTTTTCTCAAAGTATTTCCTAAGACTCTTAGGACCATCTGGAGGTTGTAAAACCTGCCCCAAACTATTAATATTTTCTCAACATGTTGTAAGGATGAGAAATTTGCACTCAACACACTGTCTACAGTTGTTCAAGGCCTTTCCATCCCAAAATACCGAGTTTTTACTCTCTTAACTTTTCTTGTAATAAGATGGGTAATTACCCCACTTATCATATGTACAATTATTAATTCTACATAGACAGTTGAAGATGTAAACAAAGTCGTTGATAAATATTTTCAGGGTATTACAACTACAATCTTCATTATTGAACCAATCTCATCACCAATATGCTCAGGATAATGATAATTATGAAACCCATGACAAAATTACTAGTTTACATCATCTATACAATTTTAATACAATTTTTATAGGGAAAATTACTTAAACGGTATTACAAATATCAATTAATTATGACCAGAATTCATAGTAATTTGAACCCTAATAATCAACACATGATTTCATACATTCTCAATCAACAATAATTAAACAAGCACATAATGATCACTTATCTAGAACAATTGAACATCCAATTGCATGAAGACCTCGGACTTTCCTCCCAACCTTAGACATTGTTCCCCACAAACTAAGAACCAGTCACCCATCGAGTTGGGTTTGAACTCCACTAGGGAAAGGAAAATATATCCCTAAAGGTCTCTCAATAGTAGTAATATCTCAATGTAGGTTCCAATTTCAACAATAATCTTATAGACTCTACTTTCCCCACATGCTTGTCCCACCCAAGAAGCGTTCCCCCTATGGTTGCCCACTTCCTTCCAGGCTTCAACAATAAGTCAGACATGAATAATCAGAGTTCTATGATGATAAATTGGGACCTTTGGGAATCAAATTCCCTACAATTCTCTCACATAGAGAGAATTCACACGGGCCTGACAACCCGCCTCTTCATCTTAACAATTCTCTTTCGACGCTCTTCAGCAGAATCCTATGCTCTCCCTGGTACAGGTACAAGTATTGTAATGGTATCATGAAATTAGAGATGAAAACAATGAGGTGATGTGGTAAAAAAATAAACAAATGGTGGTTGAATGAGCTAAATTCCCAAAAACTTATGTGCATGTTCCCAAATTGTCACTTTTCATGTTAGAAACTACATGGGCCACACATGGGTTCCCTCACACAGTGATACGTTTCCTCATAGGGATTAGGATAAAATTCATTATCCCCTACTTTAGACTTTAACTTTAGGAATATTGATAAAATATTCCTTTTTGGCTTAAGCCCCCTTAGCTTCGCCCTTTTTCTAGATTCTTAGCCCCCCTTTCCCATTCTAGTGGAGTTTAACCCCCTTACTCTTCTTGTTAGGATGTTCTGCATGAAGTTGTGTTTTCTTTCATTAATTTCAAGTGAAAATACACAATACAAAACAAGTTCATTGGCCAAAATAGGTTCCTGGCTCACCATCCTATACACATACTTGTATTTACATTTCAACTGGGGTTCGTCTTAGGGGTATTACAAAAAAATTCTCCCGAGTGTCCATATCATGTAGGCTTTCCTTGCATTGATCATAGGTATGTTCCCTATGATTGGAACTAGTTTTCTTACCCACAACACTCATTTCCTCCATTGTATCATAACATTCTCTTATTCTTTTTCAAGCTTTTATAACATGAAGAAGACAAAAAAATAAAATATAAAAAAAGAGGATGGGAAAGAGTCAAATTCTCATTTTGGTAGCAGTCATATTTCCCTTGAACAAAACACTAAGTTTTGAGTCTTTGTCTCAATAGGTTGGGTTTTTAGTATGGCTTTAGGAAATTGAACCTTTTTCATTGAGTCTTTTCTCTTCCGATTGGTTATTCTTCTATTCACTATGGAGAGTTTGTTGATGCCTCCTATGTCACAAACTTATGTCATTTTTCATTCTTGAGTCTATGTTTCCCAAGTCACTTTTTCATCGTGATTTTGTTCAAGGGAAGTTTTAACCTGTGTTGGACACTCTTCAGGATTCCTAACTTTTCATGTCGGCCTTCCTATGTCAAATACTTCTCAGAATCAACAAGATTCTATGTCTTATGCTCGTGCCAGTATGGAAGGTCCCCATTGAATTCTTGAGTTTGACCTATAGTATCACCTTGGGCCTATTTTCATCATTGATAGGTTACCTTACACTCAACAGACGAAATTCCATCAAGACCTTTATTCACACTTTGGGATTTGTGTAGTACCTTGGGTTCCACTTTTCTCATTGGTATAATTACTCACCCCTGTCAATGGTTTTCATTATTGGCCATTGCTCATAGGGTCTCTTCAATGTGCTATTCCATATAGTGCATGTGATAGACATATCTGGTGGTGTGTCTGTCTAATCTTTCATTCAGGTCCTTCAAATTCTTTGGCCTTCTACTATTCCTCATGTTGGATGATGGGGGATACCTTAATTCCCTCCTTATAGTAGATCTCTTCCCATCAAATTTAGATCATTTGCTCTGAGATTAGGATCTAGAGTCTTTTCAGTACCTTGGGGCTTTCATTGATCAATAGAAGGTTCCCTCGCTATTGATTGTGAGAATACATCAATGTCTCCTGAACATATTCTATAAGTGTTCAACGTCAGCTCATTCATTCACACTTGCTAGGATGTACTAGGTACCTTGATTCCCATTATCATTATTAGTGGGTTGTCTCACGTTTGTTAATGGTATACACTAATGATCAATAATAAATTATGTCTCACTATTTTCGACTTCAAATCATCTATTCACATGGTGTAAACTCATACCATCAATGATATGTTTTAAAGACCTTGGGTTTGTAGTAACATCACCTATTTTATGATGCTACCCAAGTTGCAGTGGACAATACCACTCCTTTACATGACATTGGTACTTGAGGAGGATTAGTTTGTTCATCTCTTTGATTCAAATTATTCTACTCTAATTCTGAGACATAGATCCATTATGTATCTATTCGTGGCTATGATCTCTTTGATATGGATCCATTCTGTACTCATTTTTTGTGGCCATGATCATTGATTCTATATATATTTCATGGATCCACAGTGTACTTGATTTGGCAACCATGATTTCATCACTCTTGAGAATGGGTATGCCCACCCAGGAAGAGATTAGTCTCATACTTGATTCTTATGCAGGTTATATTCTAGTCCAATGTTCGGTGAACTTTGCTTGGGCCTACTGTGTAGTCTCTTCCTAGATTATATAATGTATTTCATCCATCAAATTCCCTTCTGACCACAAACATTAGGGGTAATTCGTTATAGAATATGTTACCACATCATTGCATGGATGCACTTGTTGGTCTGAATCTTAAATCCATTTCCCACTTGCATACTTAATTTCCCCCATTTCCTCCTCATAATCTTTAAAAAATACCTTTTGACAATCCATACACTACTTTTGATCTAGAAAGGTGTGTATATACACTTATTTCCATTCAACAACTAGTGTTACAAGCTTGCATATGCTACTTTCCCTTTAGCAAAGAACGTATGTCATCAAAATGCACTAAAAAAATATAAATGTGCGCAAAATGTGAATTTTTGGGCAGAGTTCACGTGTTTATCCTGTTCATTGCCTCCATTAGCCCATGTATAAATACTCCAACTCAAATTTTGAAGTATAAATGCATGTCATTGGGTAGAGGAGAGGAAGCATCCATTCAAGAATCACCGTGATAGAAAATTTTCATTGAGACTACAAGCCCATTCCCTGAGTTTTAAAGATTTTCCCCTTCATTTATAGAAACCCCTATTTCTAGCACCTTGCTTATGTATCCAATTTAGGAAGATAATCATTGTCTTTCCTTGACTTGTTTAGAGGGAGGAGTCAGGAGGCACAAGACATATTTAATGGCATGGGTGGAGGAATCTAGGTATCGGTTCCGTGCAGTGCCACAACAGTATCATGTTGTATCCTCCTTTGATTTCATGTTATTAATATAATGAGAAATCGCTTTTCCATCCCAATCTTATGTTATTGATTTACTTTCGTAATCTTTGTATGCATTTGATTATCTTGAAATTGACCTATTGATCCTAGTTACTACAGTTAAGAGTTAGTTTTTGTAACTACCTTCTTTGCAGCCTTCTTCCTCTTTGTGTATAGGTTGACAAAGAAAGATTTGAAGAGAAATATTGGAGTAGTGATTTGTGTAAGGAGTCTTCTATGAATGTTATGATCTAGGTTAGTCACCTTTATGCTCATTAGTAGTTGGTTAGTTATGAATTCTTAACTACTTATTTTGGATAGCGTTAGTTCTTAGGGTTCATGCTCTATGTGATCTTCTAACCCATATCATAGGGGATTTATCCACGAAACACTAGTCTCTTTTCTTCTACGAGGCAAGTTATATGAATTTGTGATTTATTTTTAGTTCTTTCTTCACTATTGTGAGTGTGTGATCCTCATCTTTCTTCTCTTTTATACCAAAAATGACGAGGTTCAAGGCTCTTTTTATGCTCATGGTCTAACTCTATGAGCTTATTCATTTATTCTTCAACGAGTTTGATATCTAAGTTATGTTCCAAACTATTTAGGGCCAAATTGTTCATTAGATTTTCTTCTAGCTCTTTAATCTTGTCCCTAAGATTAAAATTTTCTTCAACCTCTTCTCATTGGGTTGATTGTTTCTTTTCTTGGCTTTTTTTCTAGTTCTTTTAATATAACATCCATTTCATGCAATCGAGTCTCCATTCCTAATATTCTATTTTTTATCTGTGTTTGAATCTTTTCTTGTAAGGATCTAAATTTATTATCAAGCATTATTTCAAGCATTCCTTTTAATTCTATTTGAAGTTTGGTTTCTATCTCTTTTCTACATTGTTCTAATGATTCTATATGTTCATACATATTATCTAGGTTTATTTTTCTATATCTCTTTGAAGTATTTTGATATTTGTGGTGAATTACTTATATTGAAACTCGTATTGAAAAATAAAAGAAATAAATAAAATGGGGAAAGAACTTGTGCACATATATGAAATGTTTTTTTTTACTTAAAAGTCTTGAAATTAAAGTGAATTTATGTTAATAAATTTTAAATTTTAAAATATATAAATTTTATTATTATTATTTTTAATTAAATGTATATTTATTTTTCATTTCATTTTATTAATATTATTTATATGAATTAAAAAACAATCTTTTATTTTTATTTAACTAAATTTTTTTCCCAAGGAAATAAGCGTAATTTTATTTCATAAGATGTGAACAAAATTGCATTTTGCAAATACACTTTTAAAGTGTATTCCTGATCAATTGTTATGTCTGGAGTCTGATTTTTACTGATGTAGCTCAAAAAATTTCCAACCTATAAAGGACAGTTGATATATAGATTCCACATGGAATTTTCAATATATAACGCTTGTACATAAAAGCTTCTTTCATAGTGTTGTATATTTTGTCTATTGTATTCACAAAAAAGGTTGATGTAGATATTCCTGAATGTGTTCATTTAGTACTTCAATTACTTTCCATTGGCCCAAATCCAAATGAATCCCCTCTTTTGACCTCCTGCCCGCCTCCTTGTTCCTTTCCCTGTAAACATGTCGGCATGTGAGAGAATCAAAAGATGTTTTTAAGAATTTGATTCCACTATATTAGTAAGTCTAGTTTTTGTACATCTTTGAGTGCCTCTGATCCAGTTAATGACATTCATGGAATCTCTAAAAACCGTGAAAGAGTGACAATCCTTTTCTATGGCAAAAGCAATGAGTAGTTTAAGGCTCATCAGTTCTGCATAATTGTTTGATCCCGTCCCTAGGACAAAGGTCAAGGTAAAATAGTGAGAGTTTGAAATACAGATAATCCCTCCTCCCTCACATCTATTTTTTTGAGAAGATCCATAAAAAAAAACCCAAGGTTTTGTTTTGTCAATAACTTACTCCTGAATTTGTCTTATCTTTACTCTTTCAACAGAAAGACAAAAAGAGGAAAGTATGGCAATACTCTTGGGAGTTGTGATCTCTGGAACCATAGTAACTCCTTTAAAAATGAGGGAGTTCTAAGCTAGCCAAACTCCCCAGATTACTAAAAGAGGTAAGGCTTTGTATCCCTTGTTTTCTCTGTTCGACCACTAGTCCTACCAAGCTTGTTCCAACGAAGGACCAATCCAACTGCAACGGATTTTCAAGAATCTCGACACTTCAATCTAGATTTATTTGATGTATCAACACTCCAAAAAGATATGAAGTGTTGTTTCTCCTTCATATTTACAGAGGGAGCACCAGCCAGGTCCATGTTTATTTCTCTTTTGTAGTATTTCCCAAGTCAGCACCTTGTTTGATAAGACATTCCACATGAATAATCTTGTTTTGGCCGGACAATTTAGCTTCCAAATATTTTTCCACCACTAGAATGTCTCTCTTTGAAACAATTCTAAATTTAATTTGATATATCCATCCTTGGGAGTGTAGATCCCTGAAGGAGTCGAATCCCAAATAAGTTCATCCTCACAATCCCTGAGCCTGATCTATGATCTCTTTAAGCTTGTTATATATATTTCCAACACTGTAGCATCCTCCTCTTATAAACCCATCGAGTTTATAGATTTCCATCCTTGGGATCAGATGGTTGCTAGTCTCAGTTCTGCAAGTTTATTTAAAGTGTCAATCCCACAGGTTCTCATATGAATGATAAGATGTTCAGGGAGAATGTGTTGTCCCTCACATCTCGACCAAGGATCTGTGCCCAATATAACCCACTGTCCATTCCCAATCTTCCAAGCAAGGCCTTCTCCGATGACCGGGAAGGAGTTGATAATCTCCTTCATATCACTGAAGCTCCTTTCAGAGATTTTTGTGGATTCATAATCCATGCCTCCAAAGAAACTGGCTCAATATATTTTTGAACCACTACCCTAGTCCGGAGACTAAATGAATTTAAAAGTCACCAACCTCCTTTTTCCGCCAGTGCTTTGGAAAACAGAAAAATATTTTGCAACCCCCAACCTCCAAGAGCCTTAGGAATAACGATCCTTTCCCAGTGAACCCAAGGAGTCACATGCAATTCTTTCTTTCCACTCCAAAGAAATCTGAAGCTGAGTTTTCTTGTCTCTTCCAAGATTCCCTTTGGGATCCATGAGAGTGACATCTAGTAAACTAGAATTGGCTTCTGGTACTGATTTGACTAATACAAGTCTACTTGCACATGAAAGCCACCTATGGCTCCAAGTATTTAATTTTTTTTCCAATTTCTTCAATAGCCACTTCTAGTATTCCTTTCTGTAGTCATTTGGTTTTAAAAAGAATGCCAGGTATTTTAGTCCATCATCAAGGTTATTTTACTCAAAAGGAAAGTGATGCCTAAAGGTATGTCACTCTTCTTTAGTAAGCAAATTAGTTGTGAGGGATGCTTTTCCTTCATTAATTTCCATGCCAGTTGCTTTTGAGAAAAGACTTAGGATTTTTTTTAAATTTTTTGCATCCCATCTAGATCCCATGCTAAATATTAACACATCATCCACAAAGAGCAGGTGTGTAATTTTTAGATTTTGTGAGACTTTGATTCTGGAGAAGGATCCTAATATTTTTTCTTCCGAAATTGCTCCGGTCGCAGAGAAAAAATAGAGGAGAAAGAGGACAACCCTGACTTAAGCCTCTTTCTAAAAGAAAAAAGTGTGAGGCAGAGCCATTAATAAGAAATGCAAAGGAGACTGTTGTGATACAGCTCATGATCCACTTGATGAAGGGAACTACAAAGCCAAGTGAGTTAGTAATAAGCTAATATAAAGCCAACTTACTCTATCATAGTCCTTGGAGAGATTGATTTTTAGCACTACACCCTTCAATTTCCTAGATTTAATGATGTGAAGTCAATCTTGTGCTACCCCTATTGCTTCATGTATTTGTCTACCTTCCAAGAAACCAAACTGCTCACTCAAAATTGTTTCTAAGACTATTCTTTTCACCCTTCTTGTTATCATTTTTGAGACAATTTTGTAGATGCAGTTAAAAAGGGAAATTGGAAGAAATTCATCCAATTACATCGGATTGTCATTTTTTGGAATCAAATATATGAAGGTAGAGTTTAAGCTTAGTGGGATTTGTCTTATAAATTTGATGTCCTCTACCAGCTTTAGCATATCCTGTCCCAGAAAATCATACAAACCCAGAAAGAATTCAATAGTCCAACCATCTAGACCTGGGATTCTTTCTTTTTGAAAACTTTGAAGGAATTATTTTAATTCTTCTTCCGATACTTCTTCCATCAATAATCTATTGTCCTCTTCATCAATGAAACTTGGAAAAAACTAGGCCATTCGAACCACTTCTTCTATTGTAGCTTGATTCTCTGCTCTGAAGATCTCTTGAAAGTTCTTTTTTCCTAATCTTGACATACCCTCAAAAGAGTTGTCAAGATTTCCTTCCTGATCTCTGAGGTACAAAATGGTATTAGCACACCTCCTGCCTTTAGCATATGCTTGAAGAACTTTGTGTTCTCATCTCCACTTGCCAGCCAAGTAGCTCTGCTTTTCAGTCTCCACGACTTTTCCCATTCCTTGAGTAGCTTATTCCTTCTTTCTTCAATTCATAGTAGTGAGATATTGGACTCAGGTGTAGCATAACCCCCCCCCCCCAATCTTCTTCAAAAATACTTTGTAGCATAGACTCAATTTCTTTTAGCTCCTGATATTCATTTTGTATTTTCTGAAAATCCCAGAGCTTTACTTTCACTTTGATCCTTTTTAAATTATCAACAAATTGAAAGGCTGTCGATTGATGGCTATCCTAATGAAAGGGTATCCAATTTTCTTTAACAAGATTAATGAAAGATTCATCCACTAACCAAGTATTGTTAAATTTAAAGGGACTAGATGGCTTTTTTGGACCCTGTCTAATTTCAAAGAAGATTGGGTAATGGTAAGAAATTCCGCCAGATCCAATCCATTGTTTCATTAACAATTACTTTTCCAATAAAGAGTCAGCTATCAAAAACTGATCCAACCTTTTTGCTACTCAATCCTCCCCCACTCTATTGTTCCTCCAAGTTGGTTTGAGTCTGCTGGGTTTGATATCAAATAGTTTGCATTTTGCAAGTTTTTGGGTAAATTAACCTGCCAAAGGATCAACTCTTGCATGCAAACCCCAAACTTCAGAAAGTCCCAAAGAAAAAATTAAATCGCCCCCTAAAATGACCAACTGGTCTTTCAAGAAATACTTGTTAAAAAGAGTGTCCCAAAATGGGCCTCTATTCTAACAAGGACCATAAGCATTAATAATGTGGAGACCTTCCCCTATCTTCAGCACTGAAAAATTTATGCCTAACCCTGACTCCATGCCCCAAGAGTTTGATACTTTGATAGTCTGTGTGTTCCATCCTAGCGCCAAACCACCAGATCTTGCCATGGCATCCAAAGTTTCAAACTCCCATCCAGGAAGTAGAATTTTTAGTCTATTTTTAACCTCCTCCCCTTCCCCCAAAGTCACTTGTAACATCAAAACATTAGGGTGTTCAGAACTAATCACCCTTTTTAACGTTGTTCTTTTAAGGGGGCCAACTAGACCCTTGCAGTTGAAAGACATGCACTTGATCCAGAACCCTTTCCGTGGGTCTGCATTTCTTTAAGAGCCCGTTCAATCAACTGTTGTTTCCTAGACAAAAGGTCACTCTTGGATTTGGATTGTTCTTTCGAAATCAATGATTTCCTTCCTCGACCACCTCTATCCAATGTCCTTATCACTTCCTTACCTAGACCTCCCAAGGAATCAGTTTTGTTACGGGTTATAAGAAAATAGAGAACATACGAGTTCTCAGATGACGAGGAGGAGGAGTCCTTTTCGATTGTACAAAGCCTATTTGGGCTTGGAGGATTAACTGTCGAAGAATCAATTAGAGATCATTTTAAGGATGAAAATTTATATTAAAATGTAGAAACATGGGCTAATCTTACTAATCCTTAATATGCAAAATATAAAATGTTTGGCAATAGTTTTGTAAAAATATTCAAATTTCTAAGGATTTTATATAGTTTCTATAAAATTTTAGCAATTTTTAAGGTAAAATAATTTTATTCTATAGAATTTGGACGAATCGGTTTTAGAAAAAATGGAAATTAGCAAATCTTGTTTTGGGAAAAACCATGGAAAATTATTCCATTGGCGAAATTTAGCCCCTAAAATCATCTATGGAATCAATCACAGATGTAACCAGGTGTCTAGAAGTGATCTGCGAGGGTCTTGTAGAAAGAAACATGTTTCTGAGAACCTCCAACCACTCAATGCCATCTAAATTTAAATTATTTATTAAAACAGTAATTGGAGGAGAAGGAGGTAAAAGATTACCTGAGACCAAGTTCTTTACGTTTTCCGAATGTGTCTTGACAATACTTAAATTCTTGACCTCTTATGTCGCTTTGATGCCCAATTCTGGAGAAGATTCTTGCCTTTCCTACAACAAATCACCTTATTCTTTATCTTTAGACCGCCTTAAATCAATAAATTCCTGGCCTCCATCCTCGAATGCCACTGTATGGCTTCTTTCCTCCTCCTGTAACCTTCTTTTTTCCTTGTTGCTTTTAATTCCCTTTCCTTTGGTCCTTAATGGTAGGTTACAGTTAGTAACCAAGTGACCATACTAGTGGCACCTTCAACATCTGAAAGGAACATTTTCATAATCCAGTCTCTGGGTATGGGTATAACTTCCCCATCTCAGATCGACTTCTTCTCCTAGTCCCTCTCTAAAATTTAAACTGAATAAGACCCTTGCCACTTTTCTTTGTTTAGTTTCTTCAAAGGTCATATCTGTATCTAGAAAATCCCCCCAAAAGTTCTCAATAACTTTGAAGTGTTACATAGACCAGAACTGCATAGACAACACTGATAGTTGGACCCAGACCGATATTTTTTCCATCCTCTCTCTACTGGCATTAAAAAACAAGACTCTAGGGATTTAAGAGTAAATGTGAGTTGTTAACACTCCAAAATTCTCCAAGAACCCATTTTGCATGATATAGTTGTAGAAAGGTAAAGGCAAACCAGTTCCTGGTAATTTCAATGATCTCTGGAACATAACCAAGATGTTCCTTCTAGGAAAAATTCGCCCAATATCATAGTTTTTAGGGAAAAAATTCTTCCACTTTCTCTTCCTACAAGAGTGTGGTTTTCCATTCGAGTAACTTGACTTAAACCCATGTCTTCCCCGAGTACTAGACTCCCAAGTTTTCCTTTAGATTTTAATCTTTTCCTCTTTTGTCTCTGCCCTTCCCCTGTCTTCCTCCTTTGGTCGCTAAACATTGTACCTTCATCAAATCTTGTATACCTCGGAGCTATTTGAGATAATCCTTTGATCTCCTTTTGCCAACCGTAGCCTCAATGATATTTTTCATCTAAGAAGGTCGAGATAAATCCTTTTGTGGAGAAATTCTTTAAGGTTTCCTCTTGTTCACCTGGGAGCGATGAAAAGAACCCCTCGACGCTCCTCTAATCCACTTCTACCTCTGAGTAACCCTTCATTACTAGAGACTTCACTGCGATCATTATACCCTCATGTGTGGATAAGGGAAAACAAATAAGGAAACCACCTTCTATTTGGTTGATCCAATCATTTTCAAAATCCCCTTGAGGGATAAGGGAGGGTAGTGAGCCTCCTTCTGTGTGCTACGACCTTGATGGCCAATGCTCTGAGAAAGCTATGAAACTTACCTCAAAAACCTCTTTGTCCAAAGGGGACTGAAAGAGAGGTGGCGACAAAGACTTGCCCGGTAAAAGGGGGTCTTCCCTAACCATAGCCAGGAGATGCTGAGTTAAGCTTCATGTTTCCCCCATCTTAGCCGCCCGATCCCCTAAACCTACACCTGTCAACATCCATAGCTCCTCACTGTCCAAATGGTCACTCGAGGTGGCCACGTGTTCTGACTTCCCCATGCCAGTCTCCTGTAACTCCCACTTCCACCACAAACCTCGCTTGCCCATAAAAACCACCGCAAAATATCTGCCTTTTGTGCCCTAGCCGTAGTCCCTAACCGTAGACCGAGCCTTAACCGCAGAGCCCATTGGACCTCCCTTTTCACCCCCACCTCCAATATTTTGTTTTTCTCATTATAAATAAAGTTAATTAATTTCATCCATACAAAAACTTATATTAATTTAAGTTATTTCACTTTAAAACAAAAACAATTGCAAACAAATGAAATAAATAACAAACTATTAACGATATGATTTCTCCGTACAAAATACTTACAGGAAAAAAACACTATACTTTAAGCACACTCAATGTATTATTCAACAACTGAATGTTACATTATACTCTCCGTGCTCTCAACAAGAATGTTAAACAATGACATTTTATAATGGAATATCCCAAGCCATTGAATATAATTCATCATATGAAATACCATGTTCAAATACCATGGACCACCATGATTAAATATCACAAATTACTTAATATCATGGGTTTGTAAGCCATCAACAATAAACCCATCAATAATGAAAACACAGCTAACCTTAGAACTTTCATAAATTTTAATAATGTTAATAAAATGTAAATGAAAAGAATTT
This sequence comes from Picea engelmannii, assembly GCA_009831015.1. NCBI lineage: Eukaryota > Viridiplantae > Streptophyta > Pinopsida > Pinales > Pinaceae > Picea > Picea engelmannii. The sequence goes on from ML790417.1 coordinate 454,886, forward strand.
ATAATTTTTTTTTTCAATGCCTTGCTTTTACCACGTGATGTAAATTCAATGTCATGTCATGTAAATTCAAGAAAATGTACGCTTTTAATTGACAAAATGTGGATTTTACATTTAAAATATATATCCTTTTTAAATATCCTAATGCAAAACACTTGTGTCCGTGTATTCCTTCCGCATTAAGGTACGATAAGAACATCGATGCCTATTGAATGTGGAATTACTTATGATTAATAATAATTTTTTCTTTCTAATTTAATGTTAAATTGATGGTTGGTTTTGTCAATGTGTTGTAATATTTTTTTTCAAAGATGGTATGGTATTTATTTATTGTAAATTGAAAATTTTCAAGGTTGGTAGATTGATATATTTATTAAGAGTTTAATATGTCATTTGTAAGAATTGAATTTGGGTGAGAAAGATAATATTCATTATTTCAACCATTTAAGGTAGATCCAATCAAAAATGAAAACCCACTTGGAAAGAGAAATGTTTTAGTTTTCATAATTTATTGTTTCTATTATCATGTCATTATCATGGATGATTTTAGGGGCTAAATTTCGCTCATGGGCTAATTTTCCATGTTTTTTCCAAAAATGAGATTCACTATTTTAAAAATGATTCACCCAAATTCTATAGGATAAAATTATTTTATCCTAAAAATCGCCAAAATTTTATAAAAACTATATAAAATCCTTAGAAATTTGAATATTTTTACAAAAATATCGCCAAACATTTATAGTTGGCATATGAAGGATTAGTAAGATTCGCCAAGGTTTCTACATTTTAAAATAAATTTC
>ML790417.1:455732-493154 GCA_009831015.1 Picea engelmannii
AAACTATATAAAATCCTTAGAAATTTGAATATTTTTACAAAAATATCGCCAAACATTTATAGTTGGCATATGAAGGATTAGTAAGATTCGCCAAGGTTTCTACATTTTAAAATAAATTTCCATCCTTAAAATCATCCCTGGTCATTATCATTGTAATAATATAAGAAATTTGATAAGCAAAATGGTAAATGGTAGAAGCATATCTTTAGTATTTTTGAGACATTTATAATGGATATTGTAGGGTCTTTTGCTAGATGGGCATGGAGACCCTTGCTGATCCAAATGGATATTGGTGGCCACCCACCTTTTCCAACTGGCTCAAAACAGTTTTCTGACAATTTTGGCAATTTACTATTTTTAGCAGTTTTAACTTCTCGGGCCATTTTGAGGGCCTAAATGAAGGTTTTTCGGGATCGAGCTTCTCAATGATAGCCTAAGGAATTATTGATCCCCCAAAATGAATCTCCTTGACGATACCTTTCCAACGGGCTATCACACGCCTAAAACTGAGATCGTATGCAAAAGTTACGACCCCAGGAAGTTGATGTACTAACTTACCCAAACGGGGCCCACATGACTTTTGGCGCTTCATCTCCTAGGGTTCGGTTTTTGGATGTCTAGAGTTTTTGGCATTCTTTATTATTGTAAAAATGCCTTCAGAGTCTCATTGTAACCTTCTTATTGCGAGTGCGTGCTGGAATCACATCTCTTCTCAGAGATAAGCCGCCACCATTCCATCGAGCTTGTTTCCGCTGCATTTTACAGTTTCAGCTTTATTTCGTTATTGAATAGAAAACCAGTTTTACTATATTTATGTTATTTTGTGTTAAGCACCTGTTAATAATCTGTATTCATTTCGTTTTGCTCATAAAATAAGGATCAATGTTATCAGAGCGGTCTACTCCTTGTCGTCTTAATGCATGTCCCCAACGAGGTCGGAGTACAAAGAGTTGGGTCTCGAGCTTATTTCTCTTGAGGAAAGAAGCTCTCGCACGCCCAAGCAACCTCCCATGGCAGGAGAAAAGAAAGATGATGGGACATGAGATCCTTTCAAACTATTGATTGAGGAAGCCCTCACGCAACAGAGGAACGAGATGATGGATAGTTTCGCGCAAATTCTTCGGCGACTACCAACAGGTGACGCATCTTCTTCGAACGGAGGTGCCACCCCCTTCAAGGTACAATTAAACTTCGATATTCCTATATTTGAAGGTTAGATAGATGCAAATGATGTAGACAAGTGGTTGAATCTACTAGAAGGGTATTTTTCTGTCCATAACTTTTCGAATAAAGAAAAGATTACTTTTGCGCTCCTCAAAGACGTTCCCCATGTCAAAGATTGGTGGGAAACTTTTTGTGAGCAAAAGGAAACAGAGGAAACCTCATTATTTTCAATCAGGACCACCTGGGAATCCTTCAGGGATGCTATTAAGGAACAATACTACCATGTCGGAAGTTATGACAACATGTATACCAAATGGACCACACTACGGCAAGAAAGAGACCAAGCAGTGCCAGATTTCACAAATATCTTCCATACCTTGCGCACCAATTTGGGTATCAAATATTCGGAGTGACATCTGGTGCTCAAGTATCGCGATGCTCTGCATAGATACATCCAGACCGAAATGAAATTTCTGGACATCTCATCCTTGGGCGCGACCTACCGATATGCCGTCAAAATCGAGCAGAAGCTCAAACAAAAGACGCGACAATTTGGGCCTGGGAACCCCTCACAACAAAAGCCAAGAAAGGGCGGCCCCAACCCACTGAAAAAAGGACAGAGCAAAGATGGGTAGTATTAGGACAACCAGTCCAAGCCGCAAGCAAAGAAGGACAACGGAAAGACAAAGAAAGATATCGGGAAGTGGTGCGACTTCCATAAGAGCCCTTGGCGTAACACTGCTGACTGTCGCTCAAATCAGTCGTTGGTAGCCGAAGTGAAAGCCTCTGAATCAAATGGATATTATGACTCTGAGCTAGAACCGGAAAGGGGAAGACAGATCATTGAAACGGAACCCAGTGCCACCGTTGCTACCACCAAGCTCCAACCTAGTGAACCAGACGAGCCAGAAGAAGGAGAGTGCCTCTTCCATTCACAAATGTGGGTAAAAGGCACCCCGCTACACTTCATCATTGATAGCGGTAGCCAAAATAACCTCATCTCAGCAGAGGTCATCAAGCAGCTGGACTTGCCAACAACGCTGCACCCACAACCGTACGCCATTGGATGGCTCCGCAAAGGAAGCGATCTCTGCGTCAGCTAACAGTGTTGACTTTCATACGACATCAAGCCCTTCAAATACGAGGTATTGTGTGATGTTTCTCCTCTCGAAGTTTGTGATGTTATTTTGGGCCAACCTTATTTATGGAAATGTCATGTTGTATATGAGTTTAGGCCTCGTAGTCTTATTATTACTTTGAATAGGAATTGTACAGGATACCTGAGGCAGTCCCACCTAGTGTTATTTCCTTGATCTCTGCTAAGCAATGCAGGAAGGTCATCTCTTAGACAGGGAATTTTATCTTCTTCGTGATTCACTCTCAGAATAAGTGAAAGATCACAGCCACATCCAAGGTCTCTTCGGCCGACCTCTCAACACAACAGAAGCAAGTAGATAAGGTCGTGGAAGAATACTCAGATATCTTCTCCTCACCTACAGGGGTACCTCTGCACTGCTAGGTCAAGAACCCCATCGATCTGACCCCTGGAGCACCGCTACCCAATGGGCCAGTTTATCGTCGCTCTTTGTTAGAGAATGAGGAGATCAAGTGACATATCCAAGAAATTCTCCACAAGGAGCACATCCGCCCCAGCTAATCACCTTGCGGGAGCCCAATCGTGCTGGTATAGAAGAAAGATGGAACCTGACGAATCTGTATTGATTATTGGGCTCTGAATAAAATCACAGTCATAAACCGGTACCTGATTCCCTGAATCGATGACCTCATTGATCAACTCACGGGGGCCAAATACTTCAGTAAGATTGATATGAAGTCTGGCTACCACCGGGTCCTGATAGAACAAATAGATGTATGGAAGACCACCTTCAAGTCAAAGGAAGGCCTTTTTGAATGGTTGGCCATGCCCTTTGGTTTGAAAAATGCTCCAACCACTTTCATGAGGATGATGGACGATATCCTGCAACCATTCACCAATACTTTTGTAGTGGTGTATTTGGATGCAATTCTAATTTATAGCAAGACTTGGGCCGAACACTTGCAACATATTCAACAGGTTTTGCACATCTTGCAGCAGCACAAGCTATATGCCAACTTGGAAAAATGCTCCTTCGGGATGGACAGGGTCCATTACCTGCGCTACATCATTGATCAGCATGGCATACATGTGGATCCAGCCAAGATCCAAGTCATCCACGACTGGCTAGCCCCAACAACACTCACTGAGCTTCGGAGCTTCTTGGGCCTTGCCAATTTCTACCGCAAGTTAGTGTTGGGCTTCTCCCATATTGCATGGGTCCTTAGCCAAATAAATAGGGGTGGTGGTAAGGAAAAATTTGTGTGGGGCCAGTCCTAACAACAAGCGTTCAATGATTTAAAGTAGTGCTTGTGCTCAGCCCCAGTACTTTCACCACCAGACCTACAACATCCTTTTGAGATCGAGATAGATGCTTGAGACTATGTTGTGGGCGCCATTCTCACTCAGCACGGCCACCCCGTGGCCTATCATAGTGAGACACTGTCAGATACTTTCTGTAAGTACCCTACTTACGTCAAAGAAATGTACTCCATTGTGTAAGAATGCCACCAGTGGAGACATTACATTCTTGGGAAGGAGATAGTCATCCACACTGATCATAAGCCACTATAGTTCATGCAGACACAAGGAAAATTGCAGAATGACCACCATCAAAAGTGGTCCACATACTTGCAGCAATTCCACCTCAACATCAAGTATAAAACAAGAAGCACCAATTGCGTCGTTGATTGACTCAGCAGACCGCCAGTCGCGACACTCACCACGGTGCCAGACTCTTGCGGCCATGAGACATCTGGATGGCCCCAACTCTATGAGACAGACCCTGACTTCGCTACCACCTACCAAATGTTGGGTGAAAATGTAGTTGTCGATAATTTCCATCTTATGGATGGGTTGTTGTGTCGTCTAGGCCATATCTATGTTCCATCAAGTGAGGGAGTGAAGTTGATCTGGGAAGCCCACTACAGTCGGGTGGCAAGACACTTCGACGTTGAAAAGACAGTGGCGATGCTACAAAAACATTTCTACTGGCTGAAACTTCGACAGGAGGTCAGCAAGTATATCAGGTCCTGCACTGCCTGTGCTATTGCCAAACCGACCATTACACCCCTCTTTCTACTCCTGATAGGCCATGGGAATCCATCTCAATGGACTACATGTCGGGCCTCCCATCCACCAAGCGAGGAAATGACTGTTTTTTTGTGGTTGTTGATCGCTTTTCTAAAATGGTGATTTTGGTTGCCTGCAAGAAGAGCATCACAGCAGAGGCCACTACCAAGCTCTTCTTTGAACGAGTCTAGGTACATTTTGGAATCCCACAAACCATTGTCTCATATCGGGATAGTCGATTTTTCATCACATTCTGGTTGAGCCTCTGGTCACTGCTGGACACCAAGGTCACCAAATCCACGACCTTCCATCCCCAGATAGATGGCCAAACCGAGGTTGTAAATCGAATGATTGTGCATAGCCTTCGCATGTATAATTCAAAGCACCCTCGCACATGGGATGAGAGCCTTCCCTATGTCCAGCATAGCTACAACCAAGCCCTACATAGCTCAACCAACCACAACTCCTTTCAAGTGGGGTTGGGATTCCAACCATTGGGACCCATAGATGTTGCACTTCCCCTTGCGGTCACCTCGATCGACTCATCTCCTGCTCCAACTGAAGTTGACAAAGCCACCCGGTTCATTGAGCAGATCCAACACATCCACCAACAGGTTCAGGATATCTTACAAAAGTCCAATGACAAGTACAAACAACGCCATGATCAACATCAGGTGCCGCATAAGTTTGAGGTGGGTGACAAAGTTTGGTTTCACTTGCAGAAAGAACGCCCATCGAAAAGTTCGCCCACTCTGTTATGGGTTGTACACTATCACCAAGGCCATGGGGGATAATGCTTTTGAGCTCAACATTCCTCCTTTTCTTGGTCTGCACCCAGTGTTCAACATGGATCTCCTTCACCCTTATTTCCCATCATTATTGGACACCTCAGAAGTACCAGAACAACTGACACCAACAGAGCTCAACCCTGACTGCCTACAACAGGCATCCAATGATCAGATTGTGGACAGAAAGATCAAGGGCACTCGATAACAAATGATCCAGCTTTATCGAGTCGTCAAAGCAAGGCAGCTCCTGCACCAAGGCAAGTGGCTCACCCGGGGCCAAATTCAACAGAAGTTTTCTCATCTGATGGGGGACCTCAACGCAATGGATACCATTTCTTCTTAAGGGGGGAGGATTGATCCAAATGGATATCGGTGGCCACCCACCTTTTCCAACTGGTTCAAAACAGTTTTCTGACAATTTTGACAATTTACTATTTTTAGCAGTTTTAACTTCCGGGGCCATTTTGAGGGCCTAAATCATGGATGCTTTTAGGGGCTAAATTTCGCTCATGGGCTAATTTTCCATGGTTTTTCCAAAAACGAGATTCGTTATTTTAAAAATGATTCACCCAAATTCTATAGGATAAAATTATGTTACCTTAAAAATCGCCAAAATTTTATAAAAACTATATAAAATCCATAGAAATTTGAATATTTTTACAAAAATATCGCCAAACATTTATAGTTGGCATATGAAGGATAAGTAAGATTCACCAAGGTTTCTACATTTTAAAATAAATTTCCATCCTTAAAATCATCCCTGGCCTAAATGAAGGTTTTTCAGGATCGAGCTCCTCAATAATAGTTGAAGGCATGATTGAGCCCCCAAAATGAATCTCCTCGATGATACCTTTCCAACGGGCTATCACACGCCTAAAACAGAGATCGTATGCAAAAGTTACGACCCCGGGAAATTGATGTACTAACTTACCCAAACGGGGCCCACATGACTTTTGGCGCTTCATCTCCTAGGGTTAGGTTTTTGGATGTCTAGGGTTTTTGGCATTCTTTCTTATTGTAAAAAGGCCTTGAGAGCCTCATTGTAAATTTCTTCTTGCAAATGTGTGTTGTCGTCACATCTCTTCTCAGAGATAAGCCGCCACCATTCCAACAAGCTTGTTTTTGCTACATTTTACAGTTTTAGCTTTATTTCGTTATTGAATATAAAACCAGTTATACTGTATCTCTGTTATTTTGTGTTAAGCACCTGTTAATAATCTGTATTCATTTCGTTCTGCTCATAAAATACAGATCACTTGCCCAAGTCCTCAAGGAGATGAAACTTGGGGTTGTTCTGGCACCCAAGTTGGGCATGTGGACGCGTCAAGGGGCTTGCCCAAGTATGAAGTGACCAAGAGATTGGGGTGCGTCTACATGAGGAGCGCACCAAGGTTGGGCACATCGATCCCAAAGGGCATGACGATTGATGGGAGCATGGGTTTGTTTGGGCGATCGGGTCTGTGAAGGGGCACAATGATTTGTTTGGGCGACTAGGTTCACAAAGAGTCGTGACGATTTGTTTGGACACATGGGTTCGTGAAGGGGTGCGACACCCCCAAAGGACTTGATGGTTCGTGATGGTGACCTTTGGAGTCTCTATAAGAGAACAAGGGTGCACAACCAAGGAAGGTAGATTTGGAAAACAAGGAGAGCAATATCAACTTTGCGATTTTGAGGTAGACTTAGATGAAGAGGGACAAGCTCCCTCAAGGAGCCAAGTTGCTCCACTTTTGAGAACTTATGTTGCCTTGAGGCGATTTCAGTGGATAGAGTTGGGGCGACCTTCTTTTTTGTTGAGTTTGGGGGAAGTCTTACCGTAGGTCTGAGGAGGCATGCTAGGAGACAAAATCACAGGTCTATGCTAACTTGGTGAAGTCTGCGATAACGAAGGGACAACAAGTTTGTAGTCGAGGGCACGTCTAAGGTGCACCAAGGGAGATTTCAGAGACATTTGCAATAGAGAGTCTTGGTGACTAATATGTAAATGAATGTCTTAGTGAGGTGAGACGATTCATTTGACTCTGCCCAGTTGTAAATTGAGCCGGTGCTCATATTGTAATTGTTTCACAATAACAATTACTTAGCCAAGTGTTAGAGACGGTTCATGTTGCCCGCACTATTTCTATGTATGTCTTTTGTTTGTTCCACTGTTGTTCTCTTGGCTTCTCATATTTAAGGATGTATGCTTATATATGACTAAGTGTTAAGCTATTAATAAATGTCTAAGTATACAAGAGTTGCACTAGAGTAGGAGTGTGACTCGTATATAACCTAGAACATAGTATGGATATGCTCTAGGTGAAGAGATGTAATCCAGACGAAGTATCCTTGGTGTTGCCAAACAACCAAGTGAGAAACATCATGATGCCACACAACCTCAAGAAGTGCACGATCATGAAACACATTATGAAAACGTGACATATATGACTTAGCGTTCATATTCTCTCTTTTACTACTTTAATATCCTATATTAACATAAATCTTTCTTAATCTTAATATTTTAAATATTAAAAAAAAAATCGAAAAAAGTGTGCACCCTATTTGATACTCAAAATCAAAATCGACAATGATATTTGTATAAATGTACACTTATTAATTGATTATTAAAATGCATGAATGTTATAAAATATATTATTTTGACAATGTTGAGCCTGAAATGAATATGTGTTTTCTCTAATCCATGTAGGCATTGGTATTGATAATCCACATAAGTCAATAGCACGTGCACGTCACAAATAAAAAAGTGTAACTATTTTCTAAATATTTCAAAAACACTCACATCTTGGGATGTGGTATTGAAAGCGCAATTTAATGGGAGGTAGTATTGAGAGCGCAATTTAATGATCGTGTGCAGAATATTTTGATCAATTATCTAAGTGGCGTCATGGAAGTCAATAGTTGAGGGAGATTCCCTATCATCAATTATTTAATAATGGGTAATTTTGTTTATAAATTGATAATTTTTATTTTAAATTATAAAATGGATTTGAAAATGACATGGACTAATTCCCAATTCCTTTTTGCAATTAATTTTGCAATCAACATTAATTAAGTTTAAATTTTTGTTAACCCAAATTTAAATATTGAACCAAAATCCCCAACACTTCCTTATGCAACCATATAGTTTGTTAATGGACTAATTGTTTTGAGAAATATCATTTGTACATTTAGAAGGGTTGGCAAGTTGAAACTTGCTTATTTTCAAAAAAAAAAAAATTATTGTGTTAACCAATGAACATGGGTTATTATCTTTTATGGTGTTTGGTATGGTAAAATGTTGATTTACTAGTTATTTAATTTATAATTTATAAAGATCATATCTTATATTTAGCTTGTGATTTTTAGCTTGTGATTTTTTTTATAATATTAATATTTAGTACGTCAATTTAATATTTTTGTAATAGTATGTCCTTCAAATATATATGAATGGATAAAAAGAAACATTTTTGGAGCTCAATGTTTTCAATTTCATATTATTATTTTGGTCCAAAAAATATTTTTGGAGCTCAATGTTTTCAATTTTATATTATTATTTTGGTCCAAAAAATATATTACAAGAATCTGCATGGATTGTACTACTATTTCACTATTTCTTTGTTATTTGTTGCATTAAAGAATTTCTTTTATTATTTTTTCATTTGGACCGGTTGCAAAATGCTCCTTAAACTATGCACTTTTGTGTGGAGTTCACATATTCCTTTTATTTCAACTAATTTAAAAATGATAAAAATACCCATTTGAAGAAGACAACTCAAGCTATTGTATCTTGATTTTTATATTTTTTCTAGTTATGTAGTTTTAGAGATACTGAATTTTCATTTTGTTGATTGTAATGGGGTCACATATATATAGTTTTTCCAAAGAAAATTTAATGAGGAAACTAGGAGATGCTTCCCACATTTTTTGGTGGAATCCCTTATAAAATCATTGACATAGACTAGTGCACCTTACCCAAGGGGATTCAAATCAAGAACCTACTAACACAAAACATACAGAATACCCAACAATATCGACAACAATTAGTTGAGATAACCCCCTCAGCCATCCAAGAAAAACCTCATAGGCAAAGCAAATATATGCTTACCCACATTATGTCATCCTTAGTAAACCGATTGGTGTAGACTATTCTACCTCACCTAGGGGGATTTCAACAAAGCCCCTACTAACACAAAACTAGCCAAAATCACAACAACATTGGCAACAACCAATTGAGCTAATCCCTTAGGCTTTTTTTTAGGGAAAACTTCATAGAAAAACTCAAAGAATGCTCCACATTCATCGATGAAATCCCTAGGATATAGAATAGTACACCTCACCCATAATGAATCAAATTGAACACTTCATAGCATGGAACAAACTAAATGCTCATAAACATTTACAAAAACTAGTTGAGCTAAACACACTCTCCCTCTCTCTCTACACACATTCTACAAATTTAGAGACATGATACCTTTAGATTCAGGGATGAATCTATCTTCCTCCTAAACATTTTTTTATTATTATTTCAATATGATTATCTAATTTAATTTTTTTTCTAAAAGTATCATGTCCCACATTTGTATAATTTGCTCTAATATGCACCTATGAAAAGTGAAGAAACATTGCCCATATGTTGTTCCATGTTTTATTGTTATTTTCATCCAAAAAGTTATGTTGTTCCATGTTTTTTTTGTTATTTTCATCCAAAAAGTTATTTAGTACAAGTGAAAGTTAGTTTGAATAGTATTAACTAACTTTTGGTTGAAAGCAAATTTCAGTTGAAAGTTTGTTTTAACTCGATAAACTTATAAATTTTGGATGAAAACATATTTGGTTGAGAGTTTAAAAAGGTTCTCTACTGAAAATGTGTAAGGCCGACACAACATATTTTTCATCATTTTCCACTCAAATTGATATTTATTCATTATGTCAAAATGTGTTTTGTCTAGTTCATTCACACACTTTGCAAAGCCCAAAGAACAAAAGGTATTGTATTTTTTTGAGACAAAAGTTCTTGTGGGTGATACAAATATTTTTAGGGCTTAAAGGTTTAAGTGGTTATAATATATTAGATTCCTTTTTAGGAAAAAGACATTTTGGATTTTCAAGTTATGAATATTTAATAAGCATGGGTAGTAAAAGAAGTTATCTGAAAAATCTCATTGTAGCAAAGGTGGTATTATTCATAATAAAAAAAATAAGAAAAACATGACATAAAAAAAAAAGAGTAGACAAAAAATGTTTGAGAATTATAGATGCAAATGGTGATGTTGACAATGGAACGAATGGCTTTAAATCCTAATGTTGATGTAGATGATAATGAAGGGAAAATGGAGTCTAGCTTCGAAGAAGAAGAACATGGAATTAACAAACAAATTAAAGAGGACGTTAATACAAACGATGAAATTGATAAAGAAATTAAAGAGGAGGCTAATACATCAAGGATGCCAAGACAAATTGGTAGTCATAGTGATATCCAAGTTGATGAGGACTTCTTGGAGAACATTCATACAACCAAAGTTGAAGAGTTGGGGCCCAAATTTTCTACTCTTACAATAAAAATGAATGTTCAAGATATTTTCATTTTTTTGTGTGAAGATCAATAAATGATTTCATAAGGAAAGTGTTATCTAGGTTGATGAAGTATAAAGAAGTTGAAACAAAATACCACATTATTGAATGTTAAAAAGTCTATGAAGGAGGAAAATGTAACCATAACGTATCTAATAAAAACCTAGCTTTGGCAAACAAAACATTTGGAACATCACTGCAAACATCTGATTTGAGGGTTGTGTGTGGAGTTATACATGTTGATGATACAACTACAATTTCAACAAAAAGTTTGCTGACCCACATGTAAAAAATGTTGGGATCCTCAAGAGAGACACTACATAAGCATAAAAAGTTCAAAATATAGTTAGATATAAATGATGGGATTGCTTCTTCATCCATATTTGTTGGCAACACTACAAGGATAGACATCCATAAGATGTTATAGCTATAGTGCAATAGTATTCAATGGTGAATTTTCATGTTTCACTGAATATAAATGATGTGGTTCAATGTCAAATATCAAGAGGTGCATATGAACTACATGCAAAAGAATTATTGGAGATGACTTAAGTTGACTTTCTTAGTAATTTGAAAGAGAGATACCATGATATCGGTTTCCTAATAATCATAGTTGTGAATCTTAAATCGTGATATATTAGACTTATCAATATTTGCAACATGCATAGTTGTCATACCATGTTGAGTTTGAATTATACTCTGACACTTTCCTTTATTTTGGTAAAATTTTTGGACAAGTTCACCTCACCCTTCCACAATTCTTACTTCTATATTCAATATTCTATGTGAAAGTGTAGCGCACGAGTTGTTTTACCAAAAATAATATGTTGGTGGAAAAAATGAAACCATCATGCTAATATAGATTTATTCAATACAAAGTTCCCTATTGATCTTAATAATATAACATTGACATATATTAGTGTCAATTGGAAGAGATATGAATATGTTGATATCAAACCACATCCTCTTTAGGTTCTCTCTTTAAAAAGTTTGATTTTCTAGAGGATAGAAATCTCGATGACAAAATCCATGAAGAAGTTGGAAAATGAAATTTATAAATATAACGAGCATTCACATAGAGCTAAGTGGCAAGACCTACAACTCAAACAATCTCTCAAGGTTTTTCCACAGGGGATAATTTTGTTAGTGGTTGATTTTGTAGAAAATTACACTTTTGTTACACAGAGGAGATACAAAGTAAATATTATCATTCTAACCAAGTATATAAAGTTGTCCATGTTCTATATAGACATGCAAAACTTACTCTCAATGGTACGTAAAACAATGGTGATTATTTTCATGTGATAAAAGAGTACCATTTATATATTAGTGAAGATCATACACATGTACACATTTTTTTCAGCATTGTTTCAATGTAATTTGTCCATTAGTGAATGTATGTGGGACTCAATTAAACCAAATTGGTATATGGTCAGATGGTTGTGTTGGTTAATTAAATCCTCATGATTATTCTTTTTGTTTTGCCACCTTCATAAGTTACAAAACAAATGTTTCAAAATATGCAAAATTTATGTGAGACTAGACATGGAAAGGCAGTCCTAAGGAAAATTTGAGTCCTACATCTAGGGAGTTGTAAGGGAAATTTGAGGTCTAAAATGAGCCTGCTAAGGAAAATAAAAGAATAATAGTTAAAACAATAAAATAAGAGTTATGAATTTTCAAAGGGAAAAAAGGAAAACAATTTTTTTAACCATATTTTTTACTTATGTCCTTGTAGATTTACTCAAATTTCAAGTGTAAGCAGTCTTTGGATTCATAATTAAATTCTGCATCCAACGAGTACCCACTTTGCATACTTTTGATACACCAACAATGAGATAAACTGGAAATACATGAAAACAAACGTATTTCTCGAAACACATTTTTTTCATGTATTTCTAGTTTATCTCACTTTGGGTGTATCAAAAGTATGGAGAGTGGGTACTTGTTGGATGCAAAATTTAATTATGAATCCAACGAGTGCCTACACTTGAAATTTGAATAAACCTTTAAGGAGATAAGTCGAAAATACAATGAAAAAAATAGTTTTCTTCCTTTCCCTCCAAAAATATTTACCCTTATGGTTGACATCATCATATTGAATCCTATTGGTTCTTTTAAAGTTGATTTTGATAGTACGTTTTTTTTTTAGACTCTTTTTTTACCTCAAAATTCCCCTAAGGTGTGAATTTTTTCTTATCTTACATAGGTGATGTGTTCATTGTGGTTGCATCAATTAACAATAAAGAAAAAGTGTAGTATTGTTTGATGCATCGCATAAAGAGTAAATTCACTTTATTGGAGGTCTATATGCAATGCACCAAGATGGGTATCAAATATTCTGAGAGACATCTGGTGCTCAAGTATCGCGACAGTCTACATAGATACATCCAGGACGAAATGGATTTTTTGTACATCTCATCCTTGGGCACGACCTACCGATATGTTGTCAAAATCAAGTAGAAGCTCAAACAAAATACACAACAATTTGGGCCTGGGAACCCCTCATAGCAAACACCAGGAAAGGGCGGCCCCAACCCGCAGAACAAAGGATAGAGCAAAGACAAACATCCTCAAGAAAACCAGTCTAGGCCACAAGCAAAGAAGGACACCAGAAAGACAAAGAAATATATTGAGAAGTGGTGCGACTTCCATAAGATTCCCTGGTATAACATTGTTGATTGTCGTTCAAAGCATTTCGTTGGTGGTTGAGGTGAAAGCCTCTTAATCAAATGTGGTTTCTGACTCTGAGTTAGAACCAGAAAGGGGGAGACGGATATTTGATGCAAAACCCAGTGCTACTGTTGCTACTACCAAGCTCTAGCCCGGTGAACCAGATGAGCCGGAGGAAGGCAGACACCTTTTTCATTCACAGACGTGGGTGAAGGGTACCCCGTTGCACTTCATCATTGACATCGGTAGCTAGAAGAACCTCATCTCAACAGAGGTTGTCAAGTGACTCGCCTTGCCAACAATGCCACACCCGCAACCCTACACTATCGGATGCCTCCACCAAGGAAGCAACATCTGCATCAGCCAACAATGTCGCCTATCTAGCATCAAGCCATTCAAAGATGAGGTATTGTGTGATGTTTCCACTCTAGAAGTTTGTAATGTTCTTTTGGGCCAACCATATTTATGGAGACATCATGCTATATATGAGTCTAGGCCTCATAGTGTTATTATTACTTTGAACAAGAAATTGTACAAGATACCAGAGGAAGTCCCACCCAATGTTATTTCCTTGATCTCTACTAAGAAATGAAGAAAGGTCATCTGTCAGACAGGGAAGTTTGTCTTCTTCGTGATTCTCTTTTAGAATGACCAAAAGATCAAAGCCACATCCAGGGTCTTCATGATCAACCTCTCCACACAACATAAGCAAGTGGATAAGGTCATGGAAGAATTCTTAGATATCTTCTCCTCACCTACCAGGGTACCTCTGCACTATCAGGTCAAGCACCCCATCAATCTGACCCCAGCGCATCGCTACCTAATGGGCCAACCTACCACTGCTCTCTGTTATAGAATGAGGTGATCAAGCAAAAGATCCAAGAGCTGCTCCACAAGGGGCACATCCATCTCATCTCATCATCTTGCGAGAGCCCAATCATGTTGGTAAAGAAGAAAGATGGAACCTAGTGACTTTGCATTGATTAATGAGCCCTGAATAAAATCACAGTAAGAAACCGGTACCCAATTCCCCGAATCGACGACCTCCTTGATCAGCTCAAGGGAGCCAAATACTTCAGTAAGATTGATCTGAAGTCTGGCTACCACCAAGTCTCGATAGAATAGAAAAATGTATGGAAGACCACCTTCAAGTCAAAGGAAGGTATTTTGAATGGTTGGTCATTCCCTTTGGTTTGAAAAAATCTCCAGCCACTTTCATGAGGATTATGGATGATATCCTGTGACCATTCACCAATACTTTTGTAGTGGTGTATTTGGATGACATCCTCATTTACAACAAGACTTGGGCAAAACACTTGCATCATATTTAGCAGGTTTTATGCACCCTGCGACAACACCAACTCTACACTAACTTGGAAAAATGCTCATTCGACATGGACATGGTTCATTACCTCAGCTACATCATTGATCAACATGGCATACATGTGGATCCAGCCAAAATCCAAGTCATTCGTGACTGGCTAGCCCCAACCACACTCTCTGAGCTTCAGATCTTTTTGGGCCTTGCCAATTTCTACCGCAGGTTCGTGTTGGGATTCTCTCATATTGCATGGGCCCTCATCCAAGTAACCAGGGGTGGGGGAAGGTGAAATTTGTGTGGGTACGGTCCCAACAACAAGAGTTCAGTGATTTGAAGCAACGCTTCTGCTCAGTCCAAGTACTTTCACTACAGGACCTATAGCATCCCTTTGATATCGAGACAAATGATTTAGACTATGTTGTGGGGTACGTTATCACTCAGCATGGCCACCCGTGGCCTATCATAGTGAGACACTATCATATGTTGTCTGTAAGTACCCTACTTATGAAAAATAAATGTACTCCATTGTGCAAGCCTGCCGCCAGTGGAGACATTCTTAGGAAGGAGGCAATCATCCACACTGATCATAAGCTACTGTAGTTCATGTAGACATAAGGAAAATTGCAGAATGAACACCATCAGAAGTGGTCCATGTACTTGCATAAATTCCACCTCAACATCAAGTATAAAATGGGAAGCACCAACCACGTCGTTTATTGCCTCAATAGACCGCCAATCGCAACACTCACCACAGTGATAGACTCTTGCGGCCATGAGACCTATGGATGAACCCAAATCTATGAGACAAACCCGGACTTCACCACCACCTACCAAATGTTGGGTGCAAATGGAGTTGTCACTAATTTCCATCTTCAGGATGAGATGCTATGTTGTCTGGGCCATATCTACATTCCATCAATTGAGTGAGCGAAGATGATCTGGGAATCCCAATACAGTCGGGTGGTAGAACACTTTGACGTCGAAAAGATAGTGGCAATGATGAAAAAACATTTCTACTGGCTGAAACTTCAACAGAAGGTCAACAAATATATTAGGTCCTGTACTGCCTGTATGATTTCCAAACCAACCACTAAGAAACAGGGCCTGTACACTCGTCTGCCTACTCCTGATAGGCCATGGGAATCCATCTCAATGGACTACATCTCGGGCCTCCCGTCCACCAAGTGGGGCAATGACTGTGTTTTTATGGCTGTGGATCGCTTTTCTAAGATGGTGATTTTTCCCACCCACAAGAAGAGAATCACAGCAGAGGCCATTGCCAAGATCTTCTTTTAGTGAGTCTAGGTAGATTTTGGAATCCCACAAACCATTGTCTCATATTGGGATAGTCAATTTCTCAGCACATTCTGGTCAATCCTCTAGTCACTGTTGGACACCAAGCTCACCAAATCTACATCCTTCCACCCCCAGACAGATGGCCAAACTGAGGTCATAAATCGAATGTTCGTGCATATCTTGCACATGTATAATTCCAAGCACTGTCACACATGGGATGAGAGTCCCCCCTATGTTCAACATAGCTACAACCGAGCCCTGCATAGCTCAACCAACCACATCTCCTTTCAGGTAAGGTTGGGATTACAACCATTAGTTCCCATAGATGTTGCACTATCCCTTGCAGTCACCTCAACCAACTCATCTCCTGTGCCAATCGAAGTTGACAAAGCCACCCGGTTCATTGAGTGAATCCAGCTGATCCGAAAATATCTTTTAATGACTATGGTTAAGTTTTAAAAGCATGTGTTCATTAACCATTTAGGAATTGAATGAAAGATGAAGAATTAATGATGAAGCATGGAAGCTAGAAAGAAATATACAGATCTCAAAATAGGCATGAAGAAACAACAAACCATAACATCAAAAGTTGATAATGGAGTTCAAAAATATCACCTACGTCTCTGGGCTTTTGTCTTAGTGGGTGAGGCTTTCTTATTTCTCTTCAAAGATTCAAAAGTACATCATAAAAGTGCCAAATGGATTACAAACTATTTTGGTTGTGTTCTTCTAGATCTCAAGAACCCATCACAACTGACAACACTGAAAACGAATGAATGAAGTGTTAGAATATTGGTTGTGCTCATTTAACCATAGACAATATAACAATATTGTCACCCAACCATAGGCACTAATTCCACCCCCAAGAACCTTGACCTTAACAGAGAGAAGAATTTTGGTAGAAAACCAATATCCACCTAAGGCTAATTCACCAAGAAAAGATAACCAAAACTGATGAGAGAGTCCAACCCAGAGAAACCAAAAATGCATATTTCAGAACTACGGCAGCAACTGCTCCCCATACTTGCGCACCACTGGCCTTCTGCAATGCGCACAAGTGTATTTCTGCAATTCTAAGAATTCTATCTAAAATGAAGACCGACCTCCTATATTTATACTTCTTCTGCCACACTGCCTGGGCCGACTTCTCATTATGGGTTCCAAATAATTAGTATATAATATTTCTTTAGCCGACTTCTTTTCTAAGGTTATATCCAAATCTTTTCTTGCTTCCAGAATATTCTAATCTTGTCAAAGGTCACAAATGGAGGTTAATACCTCCCACATATACAATAATATCAACACTCCCTCCTAGATAGGGAGGTATAACAGGTAATTGTCTTGAGCACAAACAAACCATTCAACTGGTAGCATCATTATAGCCACACATGCTATCTCATGATCAAATCACGAGCACCCTCATCATTATCCAACTGGATAATCTCCATCACAACTAGTACAATGTCATCTGATAGAACACAATTGTGTCTATCCATAGTAGTACACAACTAGTCAATCTGTGACACATAGTCACAACCAGTGGAACATATCCACCATACTAGCATACATCTATTGTCTAGAGACATACAATCTTCATAGAAATCATATCATCTGATATCAACCTGCACAAGAAACAATATCATGATATAAACTGAGTCATATGCGCCATTCTTCCACTCACATATGTGAGATCTGGAAGAGCATATGCCCTCAGAAAGTAAAAAATCAACCATGGGATATCTGGACTATTCTTCCCAAGCATGGAAGAATAACTGTCCCTAATTTCTGAGCCTAGACCATTCACCTATTTGGGCCATTCCTCCGACACTAAACAAAGTGCAACCTGGAGAGAATGAATCTTCCCTAGGGAATGCCTATCCCTGATTGCTTAACCTGGACCATTCACCTAACTGGGCCATTCCTCCAGCACTAAACAAAGTGAAACCTGGAGAGAATGTGTCTGCCTTAGGGAATGATTGTCTGAACCATTTCCTAAGGAAATGACTGTCCTACACTGACCTCCAAAACAGACCATTCTTCAAAACTGCTCACAATTGTGAACTTTGAAAGAATGACTGCCCGACGAGGTAGACCATTCTTCTTGACCACTACTGAGAGTGACTTCCAAGAAGAAATATTTTCCTAGACCATTCCCCCACACTGACCATAAGGGGAATCACTGTCTATGGTACATCGACAATCTATCGAACCATTTTCATTACAAAAATGACCATTTGATCTGGACCATTTTCCGAACTAGAAAATGACTGTCCGTCAGAAATCTCAAACCAATTTCCAAACTGGAAAGGAACTGCCCATCCTGGACCATTTTTCCAAGTTGGAAAATGAATGTCCATAAATCAATGATATATCAGTCCTCCCTCCCAACCTGGAGAGTCATTTCTTCCCTTTCAGATAAGGGAGTTATTTCCACAATCCCCAACTTGTCTCATAAGTATGAAAACTTTATTCTGGACAAAGGCTTTGTCAGGATATCTCTTGTCTGCTCATATGTGAGGATATACTGAAGCTTCAATTCTCCTTCCTAGACTTTATCTAGAATAAAGTAGTATTTGGTCTCAATGTGTTTGGACCATTCATGAAATACTGGGTGATCTGATAGCCTTATACAACTATGATTGTCACAGTATATTATGGTTGAATCTGGAACCTGATCAAATAATCCATAAATCATCTTTCTTAGCCATACTACTTCTGTACATGCATCACATGTTGCGATATATTCTACTTCTGTTGTGATGAGTGCGATAGAATTATGTTTCCTGCTGCCCCACGATATCATAGTGGAGCCCAAGGTGAAACATATCCCTGACGTACTCCTTATGTCTTCTGCACTTCCTGCTCAATCTGAATCTATGAATCTATGAAGTTATATATCGTTGGATGCGGTATATCTTATACAATAGTTTAGTGTCCCGTGAATATATATTAGAATATGCTTTGCAGCTATCTAATGCTCATGTCTGGGTTCCACCTGGAACTGGCTTAGTGTTTTTATGACAAATAAAATGTTTGGTCGAGTATTTACTAAACACATCAATGACCCAATCAATTGCTGATATAGGGATGGGTCTACTGGATCAGAATATGATTCTCTTACTTTTCTTATATATCTAGTCATAGGAGTGTCCATGGATTTGCAATCCATCATTCCAAACTTCTAAAGAAACTTCACTGCATACTTTCCTTGTCTAAGGAATACTTCACCACGCTTTTTCCATACTTATAGTCCCAAGTAATAATGCATGAGACCAAGATATTTCATATCGAACTCAGAATCTAGTTCCTTTTTACACTAGATGATGAGAGACTCTTCACTTGTTAAGAATAAATCGTTGACATATAGTAGTAGAATCACGAGTTCATTGTTCACGACTTTGTAGTAAATATTTGGATCTGCAAGACTCTTGGAGAAACCAAGACTCATTAAGTAGCTATCTATTCTAGCATACCAAGCTCTTGGAGCTTGCTTGAGTCCATATAAAGATTTATTTAGTCTGCACACATGAGTGTCTCTAGAGAGTACTTAAAATCCTTGAGGTTGTTAAATGTATACTTCTTCTTTGATTGATCCGTTGAGGAAAGTTGTTTTTACATCCATCTGATTTAAAATCCATCCCATGGAAGCAATAAGAGACATAATGTCTCTAATAGAAGTATATCTGGCAACAAGAGAAAATGTCTCGTCATAGTATTCTCCCTCCTTTTGGGAGAACCCTCTAGCTACGAACCTTGCTTTATATTTTTCCACACTTCCATCTGTTGTATGTTTGATATTATAGACCCATTTTGAAGTTACTACTGATTTTTCTTTAGGTCTAGGCACAATTTCCCATACATCATTTTTCATGATGGACTGGTGTTCTTCTTTCATGGCTTATTTCCATTGTTTCTTCTGAGTTTCCTCTTCAAAAGTGGTAGGTTCTTTTTCTAGAAGCTTTGTCATATATGCTGCATAGCTGAAGAATATCTTGGGATTTTTTCTTTTGCTGAAGGTGCCACTTGGGGCTTTGAGCCTTTCTGCTTATTATAGAGTAGCTTCAAGCCAAGCTGGACGTTTCTTGGTTTTGGGTACAGTGTCCGAATCAATAGTCTCACATGGTTGCATCAGATGATCAAGTTGTTTTGTTTCTTCATTCTGACTTTCTGGAAGACATGTTCTTTCTTCAATAGGCTCTTCACACTCTTCTTCTTCTATAGTTTCTTCTATGGATTTATTGAAAGCCATATTTTCATTGAAGGTTGCATCTCTGCTGAATTCAATCTTATGTTGTTCTGGGATATAGATTCTATAGGCCTTGGATGATTCACTATATCCCACCAATATGCCCTTCTTTCTTGAGGGTTCTAATTTATTCCTTTTATCCTTGGGGATGTGAAAGTAAATAGGGCATCCAAAGATTCTTAAGTGTTCCACATTAGGTTTCTTTCTTGATAAGGCTTCTTCTAGAGTCATATCCTTCCATATGCAGTGAGGAATTCTGTTCCGAACATATATTGTTGTCATGGATTCTTCTCCCCAATAAATAGATAAACCTTGATCGTTCAATAGAGCCTTCACAGTTTCTTCAATAGATTTGTTATTCCTTTACTCTACACCATTTTGTTGAGGATTATGAGGAAAAATTATCTCCCTCCTAACCCCTACCGATTTGCAAAAGGAAAACAATTCCTTGGATTTATATTCTCCTCCATTATCTGTTCTCAAGGTCTTGATTTTCTTGTTTGTGAGGTTCTCTATCTCTACTTTGAATTCATGAAACTTGTTGAATACTTCATCCTTTCTCTTCAAGATATATAATCAAGTCTTTCTTGAGTCATTATCTATGAATATTACATAGTAAAGAGAACCTCCTAGATATTTGACTGGTATCGAACCACAAACATCTGAATGTATTAGATCTAGGATTTCGTTAGATCTATTATTGTTGTTTGAGAATGGTTTATTAACATTCTTACCAAGAGAACATCCTTTGCAAATTCCTTCATGTGTAGACTGTAGTTATGGTATTCCTTCAACCATATTTTTGAGGAAGGGTAATGCTTGATAGTTGATATGAGCATACCTTATGTGACAAATTTCATTGGGATTGACTTCATCATGTACAAGGGCTTCAACATTTTGTTCTAGTAGTCTGTATAGTCTTCCTTCATGGGTTCCAATAACTCTAGCATTATCTATGTTGGAGTCTTTAGGCCAAGATAATACTTTTCCATCTACAAAGGATATTATGTTTCCTTTGTCTTCTAGGCAGGATATGGATACAAGATTCTTTTCTAAACCAGGTACATATAAGACATTGCTCAAATGAACATTGTTACATGTTTTCAATCTGACGGAGGCTTGACCAATTCCTTTGACTGAGTAAGTGTTTTTGTCTCCAAGTTCTACCTTGTACGATGTCTTATTTTCATTTAGATTGGAGAGTATGGCTTGATCTCCTGTCATATGCCTGGAAGCTCCACTATCAATTATCCACATGTCATATTCAAGTGTTCATGTGAGTGCTGAGTAGTGTAGATGATTCGTCTTTTCATTCATGATTTCTGTTGATTGATAACTGGTCAAGCTTTGACCCAAAATTTCAATCTTGATGTTTTTTCCTTCTGAGAGTGCCAAGAGATGCATTGGATTAAGGTGCACTAGAACATCTTATCCTTGAGCAAGGTATTCCATCATAAAGTGCTAGACAAGGGTTTTAGGGTTTCTGCAACTGCACCTGCTAGTAACCCTAGCGACAATGCTTTAGTAACTACACCTGCTAGAAACCCTAGGAGAATTTATTCAATGAGATTGATAACTTTATGGTTTAGATTCCTTCCAGTGGTTAGACTGAACGAAGGAGATGTGGGCCCATAACCTGTTAGAATATTGGGTGTGCTCGTTTAACCATAGACAATATAACAATATTGTCACCCAACCATAGGAACTAATGCCACCCCGAGCACCTTGACCTTGACAAAGAGAAGAATTCCAGTAGAAAATAAATAGCCAACTAAGGATAATGAACCAATCAAACATAACCAAAACTGATCAAATATTCCAACCCAGAGAAACCAAAAATGCATATTTCAGAACTGCGGCAACAACTACTCCCTAGACTTGTGCACTACTGGCCTTCTGTAGTGCACACAAGTGTACTTCTACAATTCTAAGAATTCTGGATAAAATGAAGACTGGCCTCCTATATTTATACTACTTTTACCAGACTGCCTAGGCCAACTTCTCATTCTAGGTGCCAAATAATTAGTATTAAATATTTTCTTTAGCTGACTTCTCTTCTAGGGTTATATCCAAATATTTTCTTGCTTCTAGAATATTCTAATATCATAAAAGGTCATAAATGGAGGTTAATACCTCCCGTAGCTACCATAATATCAACACGAAGCTCCCAGAAATGGCCTGCAAAGTTGCTCTCCTCAATGGCTTCCCTGCATAAAAATTACTTTGTCTCTTCAATTATTTATCATTTTCCTGTTCTAAACCTTCTTAAGTCTTCCAAGAATCTCTGGTTTATATAGGATTTAATTTGGCAACAAACTCCCAACTCCCCCCCAAGATCTGGCCTAAAAGGGCTCCAAATCCTCCAAAAATAGTCAAAATCCATCAATATCAGGCATTAAATCAATTAAAATCTTATAATATAGTGGAAAACCCCACTTTTGGGCTAATATAGGGTGCAACCCCCAGTTTCCTGGGCTCTTGGTCATGTGGGTGCCCTTCATATGGACCAACCCTAAGTTCTTGGTGCACTAGCCCCTTAACCGTCGGTCCTTGGTCACATGTGTAGCCATGTGCCCATAGCTCTAAGCTCCACGCACCCTCCATACCTCATAGCCCCTGGATACACGCCTTGGTTGGTGGGCTAGCCTGGCCAACTGGGTGCTATCCCCATATATTCGCTCCAATGTATATCAATGGTCAAGTGGTAATGGTCGTATGGGTAGCGTTGAACCGGGGGCTAACTTCGTTGCAACGGTCCTTTGCATATGCGCCAGGTTATATGGTAGAAACATATGGATTGCACCGGGGGCTAGGGCTAGGCACCAACCCTTTAATCCTCCCAACAAATTTTATGACAAGTTTAAATATAATGTTTAAACATATAGTGTTAAGTCATATTGTCGGCGGGATGGTAGTCGAACCCTGCCAAAGCTCTTCCGCCCAGAATGGAGGTCACGGGTTCAACTCCCGTGGAGTCACAAATATTTTTTCCTAAACAACCAATGAAGGGGTGCCTGTGGCAACCCATGACTGGACCACGTGGAACCATACCATTCACCCAAAATATGCCATGTGTCAAAGCATGATTCAACAACCTGTCTGCCTAGTCAGCATGCCACTGTACCTGCCACGTCAGTCAACTGCCATGTGTCGTACGACTGTACGGTCCTTTCCATGTCATCTCGTTCCAAGTGTCATCCTTGAAGTGGTGCCACATGTCACAATATGACTGGTCCGCGCAACTACCAATGCATAATTTCCACATCACATGTACGATCATACAGACTGTATGGTCAACTGCCATGTCAACATTGTACACACTGTATAGTTAGCAAAATTTTGCATGTTTGGAAAAAAAAAAAGATCGTGATATCTTGATCATATGACGTATGTTTGAGCCTATTCAAGTTGTGTTGGGTTCTTAATGACGAGGTCTATGCACATGTCCATTTTGAAGTGATTCTAAGAAAATTGATTTTTAGGCCTTCCTGGACCCATTTTGGTTCCTGGATCCATTTTGGATCATTCCTCCCCACTAATACCTTTTGGTCCTCCAAAAGGATGCTAACTAGTCATCAAATGTAGGATAGGCCACCCCACTTGTTCTCTATCTTTAAACTATGTCCTGTGCACCTGTCTCATCAAGATCAACTGTAAAACAACCATGATAACTGAGAACATATTGTTAGCCACTTGTACTTTTTCACATCTTACTGAAGCCACTATCATCCACGTTGACAACATTACTAATGATAACATCAGAAATATGACTGCAAATGAGATAATATGTTTGTAATACTTGCACGACATTAGCTTATCTTGAAGCAAAGTATGATTGAACTTCCATTCTACAATCATCTCATGTTCTTTCTTAAGATCAATTGCTTGGTTTGGCACAATTATAGGTGTGTTTCTTGCATGAGATGTCTTTCCTAATTGTTCCATTGTTTGAAGAGATTGATTTTCTTTTAAATGATGAGCATGTACAACATATTCTTTTCCCTCTTTGATTAAGTGATATTGATTCTATTCCCTGTAGAATATTTCTTTGCGATCATACAAATAAGGAATGCCTAAGAAAATTCCACATTCATTGAGTGGAACCACATCACATGTTACCTCATCCATAAACTTAGATGAAATTGAAAACTTTAATGCACATTTCTTTGTTATGTGAAATTTATGGTTGTTGCTTATCCATTTAAGTGAGTAAGGCTCATGATGCATCTGAGTGTTTAATCCTAATTGTTTAACCACTTCCTCTGAAATCAAGTTAGATTGAGATCCACTATCTATCAATGTGTCTACCTTAGTATGTCTCATTATGAACCTTATGTGAAACAATTTACTTCTAGAATCAAATCCATCAGCAATTTTACATGCCAAATCAACCACTAAGATTTTAGATTCATCACTCGAATATGATCCCAAGTCTGTTGGTCATGTTGTTGCTGCAACTGTTTGCCTCCCTTTCCTCTCTTTGAACCACTTCAGTCTCTTCTTGGGATGCAATTTTCAACAATGATCCTCATCATTCCCTTCTTTCTTGCAATGCTTACAAGAGAGCTTCTCTTCCTTTCTTACCACTGAATTTTCCTTCTTGCCATTCCAATTTCTTTTGTCCTCTTTCCTTGAAGACGATTCCCTTGATACACCAACTCTTGTTTTCCCTACCTCAATGTATGTTTCTTGAACACAAACCTCATCAAGATTATTATGTCCAAACATAAATACAGTGTTACGAATATGTGTAGGTAAACCTCCTATATATTTCATAAGAGTTTCTTGGGTATGTAAAGGAATGTCTAACATCAATGCCATCTTACGAAAGTCATCTGTGTATTCTTGCACTGTTTTTCCTTTTCTTAGTTTAAGACCTTTCCATTCAATTAAAGCCTTATCTTTATAAACCAAAGGATAAAATTGCTTTCTAAGTGCAGAAACAAAACTTTTCCATGATGGAAATACATTACCCACTTGTTGTGTGCCATTTTGCAACTTTCTTTGCCACCAGATGAGTGTGGTGTCTGCAAGACAAAGTGATGCCAACTTGATTTGAGTGGCCTCATCTTTGATTTGTTTCACATTGCAATAAACCTCCATATGTATAACCCAATTATCAAGCCTCTCTACATTGACTTCACCATCATACATCGGTAATTCAAATTTCACATCAAGCTTAAGTAAAGGCATTTCATTTTTATGTTTATGGGAATGTTTTCTTGCAGTGGATTTGGAACTTGAACTTGAAGAAGAAGTTGATGGAGAAGAAGGAGGCGAAGGAGGAGTTTGAGGAGGATCCTCTCCTTCTTCACTTTTGAACTTTGAATATTCACCTAGATTTGGTCTCTTCCAATCCAAGTAATCGTCATATAGAACCTTCACCATCTCCGACATGGCGAAGAAAGTCTTTCAAAACTCTTTCTCCTCATGAGAAATTCCCTCTTCCGATGCCATCTTCTCACTTTGAGAAGTTATCTTTCTCGATCCAATATCAAGATTTTCTTCAACAAGCTCACCTTCACCATGATTCATCCTTTCCCTAGTAATCATGCAAACTCAAAAACCAACCGTCAACTTGCTCTGATACCACTTGATCCGAAAAGATGTTTTAATGACTATGGTTAAGTTTTAAAAGCATGTGCTCATTAACCATTTAAGAATTGAATGAAAGAGGAAGAATTAATGATGAAACATGGAAGCCATAAAAAAATATACAGATATGGAAATAAGCATGAAGAAACAACAAACCATAACATCAAAAGTTGATAATGGAGTTTGACAATCTTGCCTACGTCTCCGAGCCTTTGTCTCAGTGGGTGAGGCTTTATTATTTCTCTTCAAAGCTTCAAAAGTACATCATAAAAGTTACAAATGGATTAAAAAAATTTCTGGATGTGTTCTGCTAGATCTCAATAACCCATCACAACTGATGACACTGAAAACAGATGAACAAAGCTCCCAGAAATGGCCTGCAAAGTTGCTCTCCTCAATGGATTCCTTGCATAAAAATGACTTTGGCTCTTCAATTCTTCAACATTTTCTTTCTCTAAACCTCCTTAAGGCTGCCAACAACCTTTAGTTTATATAGGCTTGAAGTTGGAAACAAAATCCCAATATAGGGCACAACCCTTGATTTACCGGGCTCCTGGTCATGTGGGCGCCCTCCATATTGCCCAATGCTAAGTGCTTGGCACATTATCCCCTTATCCACCGATCCTTGGTCGCATGTGTAGACATGTGCCCACAACTCTTAGCTCCATGCGCCCTCCATACCTTGTAGCCCCTGGTCATAGCCCCTGGATATGCGTCTTGGTTGGCGGGCTAGCCCAGATGATCGGGTGCTATCCCCATATATCCTCTCCAATGTATATCAACGGTCATGTGGTAATGGTCATATGGGTAGCATTGAACCGGGGGCTAACTTCGTTGCAATGATCCTTTACATATGCACTGAGTTATATGGTAGAAACATATGGACTACACCAGGGGCTGGGGCATTTTATATGCCCAAAATTTTTTATGAAAATTTGAAATATAATTTTGAAACATATAGTGTTAAGTCATACCATGGGCGGGTTGGTAGCCCGGCCCTGCCAAATCTCTTCTGCTAGGACCGAAGGTCACGGGTTCAACTCCCGTGGAGTCACAAATAATTTTCCCCAAATAATCAATGAAGGGGTGCAACGTGCCAGCCCATGACTCGGCCACGTGGTACCATGCCATTTTCCCAAAATATGCCACGTGTCAGAGCATGATTCGACCACCTGTATACCTAGTTAGCATGCCACTGTACCTACCATGTCAGTCAGATACCACGTGTCGTACGACTGTATGGTCTTTGCCACATCAGCCTGTGCCACATGTCACCATTGCAGTGGTGCCATGTGTCACAATATGATTGGTCTACTCAACTTCCAATGCATCATTTCCATGTCACTTGTACGACCGTACGGACTATACAGTCAGCTCCCACGTCAACACTGTATAGTCAGAATTTTTTTTCCTGTTTGGAAAAATGAACAAATCATGATATCATGATCATACGATGTTCGTTTGAGCCTGCTCAAGTTGTGTTGGGTTCCTAACGATGAGGCCTACACACACGTCCATTTTGAAGAGATTCTGACCACTTTGATTTTTAGGCTTTCCTGGACCATTTTGGTTCGTGGATCCATTTTGTTAAGGATTATGAGGAACAATTAGCTCCCTACTAACCCCTACCGATTTGAAAAAAGAAACAAATTCCTTGGATGTATATTCTCCTCCATTATCTGTTCTCAAGGTCTTGATTTTCTTGTTTGTGAGGTTCTCTATCTCTGCTTTGAATTCTTGAAACTTGTTGAATACTTCGTCCTTTGTCTTCAAGAGATATAACCAAGTCTTTCTTGAGTCATTATCTATGAAGATTACATAATAAAGAGAACCTCCTAGATATTTGACTGGCATCGGACCGCAAACATCTGAATGCATTATATCTAGGATTTCTTTAGATCTATTATTGCTACTTGAGAATGGATTCTTAACATTTTTAGCAAGTGCACATCCTCTGCAAATTCCTTCATGTGTAGATTGTAGTTATGGTATTACTTCAACCATTTTCTCGAGGAAAGGTAATGCTTGATAGTTAATATGAGCATACCTTCTATGCTAAAGTTCACTGGGATTGACTTCATCATGTACAAGGGCTTCAACATTTCATTCTAGTAGTCTATATAGTCTTCCTTCATAGGTTCCAATAACTCTAGCATTATCTAGTAGTTTGTATAGTCTTTCTTCACGGGTTCCTTAATTGTCGGTCCTTGGTCACATGTGTAGCCATGTTTCCATAGCTCTAAGCTCCACGCGCCCTCCATACCTTGCAACCCCTGGTCATAGCCCTTGGATATGGGCCTTGGTCGGTGGGATAGCCCGAACGACAGAGCTCTATCCCCATATATCCACTCCAATGTATATCAATGGTCACATTGTAATGGTCGTATGGGTAGCATTGAACTGGGGGCTAACTTCGTTACAACTGTCCTTTGCATATGCATCGTTTTATATGGTAGAAACATATGGACTGTGCCAGGGGCTAGGGCTAGGCTCCAACCCTTTAATCCGCCCAACAAAATTTATGGAAAGTTTAAATATAATGTTTAAACATATAGTGTTAAGTCATACCTTGGGCAGGATTGTAGCCCAACCCTCCCAAAGCTCTTTTGCCCGGACCAGAGGTCACGGGTTCGACTCCCGTAGAGTCACAAATAATTTTTCCCAAACAACCAATGAAGGGGTTCCACGTGGCATCCCATGAATGGGCCATGTGGCACCATACCATTTTCTCACAATATGCCATGTGTCAGAGCATGATTTGACCGCCTGTCTGCCCAGTCAACATGCCACTGTACCTGCCACGTCAGTTAGTTTCCACATGTCGTACGAATGTACAGTCCTTGCCATGTGTCACCCTTGCAGTGGTGTCATGTGTCACAATATAAATGGTCTACACAACTGCCAACGCATCATTTCCATGTCACCTGTACAGCTATACAGACTATACGATCAACTGCCACATCAACACTGTACGAACTGTAAAGTCAGAAAAATTTTGTTTGTTTGGAAAAATGAATAGATCATGATATCTTGATCATACGACGCCCGTTTGAGCCTGTTCAAGTTGTGTTGGGTTCCTAACGATGAGGCCTATGCACACATCCATTTTGAAGCGATTCTAAGCACTTTGATTTTTATGCCTTCTTGGATCCATTTTGGTTCCTGGATCCATTCTGGATCATTCCTCCCCACTAAGACCTTTTGGTCCTCCAAAAGGATACTAACCAGTCATCAAGTGTAGGATAGGCCACCTCACTTGTTCTCTGTCTTTAAACTCTGTCCTGTGCACCTGTCTCATCAAGATCAACTGTAAAACAACCATGATTACTAACATCATATTTTTTACCAACTTGTACTCTATCACATCTTATTGAGGCCACTATCATCCATGTTGACAACATTACTAATGATAACATCAAAAATATGACTGCAAATGAGCTAATATGTTTGTAATACTTGCATGACATTAGCTTATCTTGAAGCAAAGTATGATTGAACTTCCATTTTACAATCATCTCATGTTCTTTCTTAAGATCAATTTCTTGATTTGGCACAATTATAGGTGTGTTGCTTTTATGATATGCCTTTCTTAATTGTTCCATTGTTTGAAGAGATTTATTTTATTTTAAATGATGAGCATGTACACCATATTCTTTTCCTGCTTTTATTAAGTGATATTCATTATGTTCCCTGTAGAAGATTGCTTTGCGATCATACAAATAAGGAATTCCTAATAACTTTCCACATTCATTGAGTGGCACCACATCACATGTTACTTCATCTATAAACTTAGATGAAATTTCAAACTTTACTGTGCATTCCTTTGTTATGTGCAATTTATGGTTGTTGCTTATCCATTTAAGTAAGGATTATAATGCATCTGAGTGTTTAATCCCAATTGTTTAACCACTTCCTCTGAAATCAAGTTATATTGAGATCCACTATCTATCAATGTGTCGACCTTAGTATGTCTCATTATGACCCTTATGTGAAACAATTTACTTCTAGAATAAAATCCATCACCAATTTTACATGCCAAACCAACCGCTGAGATTATAGATTCATCACATGAATCCGATCCGAAGTCTATTGGTCGTGTTGTTGTTGCAACTGTTTGCCTCCATTTCCTCTCTTTGAACCACTTCAGTCTCTTCTCAGGATGAAATTGCGTCTGATGGTCCTCATCATGCCCTTCTTTCTTGCAATGCTTGCAAGAGAGATTCTCTTCCTTTCTTGCCACTGAATTTTCCTCTTGCCATTCCACTTCCTTTTGTCCTCTTTCCTTGAAGGCGATTCCCCTGATACACCAACTCCTATTTTCCTTACCTCAATGTATGTTTCTTGAACAAAAAACTCATCAAGATTAGTAGGTCCAAACATAAATACAATGTTACAAATATGTGCAGGTAAACCTCCTATATCATTTATAAGAGTTTATTGGGTATGTAAAGGAATGTCTAACATCAATGCCATCTTATGAAATTCATATGTGTATTCTTGCACTCATTTTCCTTTTCTTAGTTTAAGACCTTGCCATTCAATTAAAGCCTTCTATTTATAACCCAAATGATAAAATTGCTTTCTAAGTGCAAAAACAAAACTTTGCCATGATGGAAATGCATTACCCACTTATTGCATGCCATTTTGCAACTTGCTTTGCCACCATATGAGTGCAGTGCCTGCAGGACGAAGCGATGCCAACTTGATTTGAGTGGCCTCATCTTTGATTTGTTGCACATTGCAATAAACCTCCATTTGTCTGACCCAATTATCAAGCCTCTCTGCATTGACTTCACCATCATACATGGGTAATTCAAATTTCACATCAAGTGTAAGTAACGACATTTCATTTTTATGTTTATGGGAATGTTTTCTTGCGGTGGATTTGGAACTTGAACTTCAAGAAGAAGGAGGTGATGGAGGAGTTTGAGGAGGATCCTCTCCTTCTTCACCTTTGACCTTTGAATATTCACCTAGATTTGGTCTTTTCCGATCCAAGTAATCGTCATATAGAACCTTCACCATATCCGACATGGCGAAGAAAGTCTTTTGAAACTCTTTCTCTTCATGAGAAATTCCCTCTTCCGATTCCATGTTCTCACTTTGAGAAGTTCTCTTTCTCGATCCAATCTCATGATTCTCTTCAACAAGATCATCTTCACCACGATTCAGCCTTTCCCTGGTAATCATGCAAACTCAAAAACCAACTGTCAACTTGCTCTGATACCACTTGATCCGAAAAGATCTTTTAATGACTATGGTTAAGTTTTAAAAACATGTGCTCATTAACTATTTAGGAATTGAATTAAAGAGGAAGAATTAATGATGAAACATGGAAACCATAAATAAATATACATATTTGGAAATAATCATGAAGAAACAACAAACCATAACAACAAAATTTGATGACGGAGTTCGACAATCTCGCCTACATCTCCAGGCCTTTGTCTCAGTGGGTGAGGCTTTCTTATTTCTCTTAAAAGATTCAAACGTACATCATAAAATTTCCAAATGGACTACAAACTATTCTGGATGTGTTCTAATAGATCTCAAGAACCCATTACAACTGACGGCACTGAAAATGGATGAACGAAGCTCCCAGAAATGGTCCGCAAAGTTTCTCTCCTTAATGGCTTCCCTGCATAAAAATGACTTTGGCTGTTCAATTATTCAAAATTTTCCTGTTCTGAACCTCCTTAAGGATGCCAAGAACCTCTTTTTTATACAGGCTTGAAGTTGGAAATAAAATCCCAACTTCCCCCCAAGATCTGGTCTTAAAAAGGGCTCGAGATCCTCCAAAAATGGTCAAAATCCATCAATTTCAGGCATTAAATCAATTATAATCTTATAATATAGTGGGAAAACCCACTTTTGGGATAATATAGGGTGTAGCCCCCGATTTCTTATTCTCCTGGTCATGTGGGTGCCCTCCATATGGCCCAACGCTAAGTACTTAGCGCACCATCCCCTTAACTATCAGTCCTTGGTCGCATGTGTAGCAATGTTCCCATAGCTCTAATCTCTAGGCATCCTCCATACCTTGCAACCCATGGATACATGCCTTGGTCAGTGGGCTATCCTGATCGACTGGGAACTATCCCCATATATCCGCTCCAATGTATATCAACGGTCATGTTGTAATGGTCCTATGGATAGCGTTGAACCGAGGGCTAACTTCGTTGCAACGGTCCTTTGCATATTCACCAGGTTATATGGTAGAAACATATGGATTGCACCAGGGGCTAGGGCTAGGCCCCAACCCTTTAATCCACCCAACAAAATTTATGGCAAGTTTAAATATAATGTTTAAACATATAGCGTTAAGTCATACCGTGGGCGGGCTAGTAGCCCAGCCCTGCCAAAGATCTGCTGCCCGGACTAGAGGTCACGGGTTCGACTCCCATAGAGTCACAAATATTTTTTCCCAAACAACCAATGAAGGGGTTCCACGTGGCATCCCATGACTAGTCCACGTGGCACCATACCATTTGCTTGAAATATGCCATGTGTTAGAGCATGATTCGACCACCTGTCTGCCCAATCAACATGCCACTGTACTTTCCATGCCAGTCAGTATGCCACTATACTTTCCACGTCATTCAGTTGCCATGTGTCGTACGATTGTACGGTCTTTTCCACGTCATCTCATGTCACGTGTCACCCTTGCATTGGTGCCACGTGTCACAATATGAATGGACCATGAAACTGCCAACACATCATTCCCATGTCACATGTACGGCCATATGGAGTGTACGGTCAGCAACCACATCAACATTGTATGGATTGTACGAACTGTACAGTCAACAAAATTTTGCCTATTTGTAAAAATGAACAAATCGCGATATCTTGATCATACAACGTCCTTTTGAGTGTGCTCAAGTTGTGTTGGGTTTGTAACGATGAGGCATACGTACATGTCCATTTTGAAGCGATTATGAGCACTTTGATTTTTAGGCCTTCCTGGACCCGTTTTGATTCCTAGATCCATTTTGGATCATCAACACATCCACCAATAGGTTCAGGATATCCTACAAAAGTCCAATGACAAGTACAAGCAACGCCGTGATCAACACCAGGTTTCCACATAAGTTTCAGGTGGGTGACAAAGTTTTATGGGTCGTACACCATCACCAAGGTTGTGGGTGATAATGATTTCGAGCTCAACATTCCTCCTTTCCTTGGCTTGCACCCATTGTTCAACGTGGATATCCTTTGACCGTATTTCCCACCATTATTGGACACCTCAAAGATAGCAGAACAACTGACACCAATAGAGATCAACCTTGACTACATACAACAAGAATCTAGTGATCATATTGTGGACAAACAGATCAAGGGCAATCGCGAGAAAATGATCCAACTTTATCGATTTGTCAAAGAAGGGCAGCTCCTGCACCAAAACAAGTGGCTCACTTGGGGCCAAATTCAACAGAAATTTCCTCATCTGATGGGGGAACTCAACGCAATGGAGACCATTGCTTCCTAAGGGGGGAGAATTCATTTAGATGGATTTTGGTAGCCTCCCACCTATTCCAATTGGCTCATTTTGGAAGTTTTCGAGTTTGGCAATTTTTTCCCTAGTTTTCGAGTCCCCGACTTGCAGGGTCGTTTTGAGGCCCTAAACAACGTTTTTAAGGCCCACCACATTCAGAATGACCTTTAATATATATAGCATCAAAATGTGTAGTCCTCGAATATAACTTTTGAAAGGGATATCGTGCACCTAAAATGGATATCGTATGCAAAAGTTATGACCCCAGGAAGTTGATGTACTAACTTACCCAAACAAGGCCCACTGACTTTTAGCACTTCATCTCCTAGGGTTAGGTTTTTGGATGTCTAGGGTTTTTGACATTCCTGTTTATTGTAAAAAGTCCTTTAGAGCATCATTGTAATGATATTATTTCGAATGAGCGCAACCGTCACATCTCTTCTCAGAGATAAGTCGCCACCATTGTAGCAAGCTTGTTTCTGCTGCATTTTACAGTTTCAACTTATTTCCTTATTGAATAGAAACTAGTTTTATTGTATATCTATTATTCTGTATTAATCATATTTTGATAATAATATGTATTCATTTCATTTTTCAAATATACTCTGAATCACATATCATATACATTTAACCCTATATATTCCCCCCTTGGGTCATAACCTAGTACCCTCCTTCAAAAATCTTTGTCCTCAAAGATTTGCAATTAAATCCTTCACGTGTGATGAAACCAAGTAATATCATTTTCTTATGTTCCTTCTTTCTTATTTCCATTGATGGTGATCCGTCCATCCAAAATTAATTCTTTTTAATTGTAATCTGTGGTAGCGAGTTGTTGCATAATTTTCTTTT
Organism: Picea engelmannii; assembly: GCA_009831015.1. NCBI lineage: Eukaryota > Viridiplantae > Streptophyta > Pinopsida > Pinales > Pinaceae > Picea > Picea engelmannii. Next base: position 489,873 of record ML790417.1, read on the forward strand.
CCTTGATTCCATGTATTGTTGTCGAAGCTTCTCCAATTTGTAGTAGATGTTGGTCTATGATAATATCTTGTTGAATAATGGTTTTGTGATGCCTTGTTCCAAGAATATTGAAAATTATTCCATCTTCTTCCTTGATAATACTGATATCCACCTTCTTGTCTTCCTTGAAATCTTTCCTGATAATGAGGGTGTTGATATGGTTTCACATTCGACGATTTTTATTCACTCTGCACATTGTTTCATATATCTTCTTTTTGAAGACAATAACATCCTCTTTCCTCTTTGATTGGTCTTTGATTACTCTAGCCTTGGAGATAATACCATCATATTTGACATGTACATCCTCTAGATGAATTTCAACTTCTTCAAGTATCTTTTGGTGGCCTTCTTCAATCTTGTCTTCTTTCTCCTTTTGAAGTTGCAATGTCACCCCATTTATCAAATTTTGATGTTCTTCTTCAATTTTGGATTTAATTTCTAATTTTACCTTATCGGTATTTAGGGATTCCTCAACCTTCATGTAAATTTCCCCTTCAAGTCTTTTGGTAGATTCTTCATCCAAGATCCCTGTTTATTTTTTATTTTTATAATTCTTCTTCACTTCATTCAATCTCTTAACCTCATCCAATATTTTTTTATTATGGTTTATTAATCTACCTATTTCTTCATCATTCTTTTTCAATTCTTCCTTTGACTCATCTTTTTACGACTTTCCTTTGCTAGTCTTTCCCTATTTTAATATTTGAACTTCCTTAATGAGTGCTTCATTAAGGTCTCGTATCTTACATAGCTCATCACCCTTCTTCTTGATCTCTTCTTTTGCTTCTTTTAATTCATATTGAATTGTATGAATCTTCTCCATTTTTGTATCTCTAATCCATTTATTTGAGAATAGTTCTTCAAGTTATTCCCATGTGGTGTTCCATCTAGTATCAAAATCAATACTCATCCACCACACCTGAGCTTCACCAAAAAAGAAACTTCTTACTATTAAAATATTCCTATCATTATCTTTTACCAACCTCAACCATTCCATAGGATTGATTTCTTCTTTATATTCATCTCTTGTAAATTTAGGTATTTCCATTGATTCTTGATTGAGGTCTACCCACAATCCTCATCTTACAACATAAATATATTGAAAATTATATCCAAAAAGGTTATTATTATTTTTGCAACATATTATCTTGTGTTTCCTCTTTCTAATGGTTTTTGAATTAGTTCAATTAGACATCCCAATCAAAAGTTATGATAGTTTTAAATGAACATACCTTTGAAAACCTTGATTTGGAGTCTATCCTTCTGACTGACCTTCCTTTTGATCTTTTTATGAAATTTCCTCCCTTCTGATATGTATTTTCTGCAATGCCATAGGTCTGACCAAAATTTTATTTTCCAAATGAAATTTATGGTAACTTCCCCAAACCTTGCTAGTTTTTGGACTTTTATGGAGATAAAACTTTTACAGAATGTCACATGTCCAATATTTAATACCTAATTCTAAAACTTATATCAGAAATACTATGGACTATCCTTTTTCAAATTCAACTTGTCTCACTAAATTTGGTCCTTTCTGAATAATATATGACTATTTTACCCAAAACACTTGTTTGATACTAGTAATAGGACTAGTCAAAAACCCTATATTCCACAGGGTATATCTATGAAAGTTTAACGACACATAAGTTGAAACTTGTACCACAGGTAACTTGATATGTTTTCTAAACAACCTCCAAGTTTATCTATCTAAATCATATGAGAAAAAATGTTATAGCGAAAATCCGAAGATGACTTGTTTAAAACGAAATTCTGGATGAGTCAAAAACCCTATCTTCCACAGGCTATATCTCTGAAATTATAACGACCCAGAAGTTGAAATTTGTAACAAATATATCTTGATGTATATTCTAAATAAACTTTAAGTTTCACTGTTTGAAGTATCCCATAAAAAAATTATAGTGAAAATTTTAATATGACTTTCTTGGAGAAGAAAAACTCTAGGATCAATTCTTTGAAACCAAATGCTTAAAATATCAGATAAAATAGAAATACACACCATGTATAACAATGTGAGTGTGGAGCAAAACTCCAATATAGATAACATAGATGAGTTACACAATAACACCTTAAATAATAGGATAACCTCCTCCAAATGTCCATATACATTCATACATCCAATTCACATGTCCTCAATAATGAATACATGATCTCTATAAATACCTATTCACACCTACACATGAGGCCCCTTTACTATTAGGTTGACCTTGTTACATATATTTTTACACATTGCATGTACATTTATCCCCATATATGCCCCCCATTGGGCTCATATCATATATGTTTAAACATATATGCCCCCTTGGGTCATAACACATTGCCACTCACCATAACTCCAAGTTGCAATAGAAACCCAACACTATTCCACTAGGTTCATTGATGAATTTAATGATAAATAAATAACCCTAACATCAATAATAAGAGACATTAATACAAATTAAACTAATCTTAACATCCCATCATTATCCAGTTTTGGAAAGAACCATAACTCTTAACCTCTTCCATCTCCTTCCCTCCTCAACTTTACTTTGTTAGTTCCTTCTTTTCAACTAGCCCTTTTTTTTATTTTTTCTTTTTACTTGCTTCCCAATGTTTAAGTTTTTATATGAATCTCATTCCTTTTCACATTTTCTTGTTTTCACCTCTTTTCCTTATAACAATTGTTGAGCTAGGATTAACAATAGGCATATAATCTTGTACGAATGATAACCCAGGATTAGTGATGGACATATAGTCTCATAAGATCCCTATAGATGTATAACTTATTATACTACATTTTATAATCCCATAGTCAAGAAATTGGTTAATTGTGGTTGAATTTCTTTAACTATTATTCATATTGTCTTGAATTCATTGATTATGGTTGATCTTTGTTGATTTTCATCAATTATGAATAAACACGATTAAATATGATTGACTTTAGTTTAAATTGGTTGAGTATGGTTTACTTTGGCTAACACTAATGGGATTGGGTGATACTTGGTTGAATTTCTTTAAGTTCCCTAGTGGAAGGTGATTGAGTATTTTTTACTTTTATCACGTTTGGTTGACTCTTGTTTACTATGGTTGACTTGGTTGACTATGATCGATTGTGTTTTAGTATGGTTGGATTTGGTTGACTATGGTTGGATATGGTTGACTCTTGTTGGCTTGGTTCAATGTGGTTGACTTGGATGATTATGATTGATCTTGGTTAACTATGGTTGATTGCAGTTGATTATTGCT
>ML790417.1:495571-537023 GCA_009831015.1 Picea engelmannii
AAGGCCCTTTCGAGCTCCTCCTCCCTGCGCCTCTGCGCCTTGTTGGCTTCCCATGCCGCACCTCGGCGAGGTGTACCTCTACGCCTGACCATATTCCCAACACAAATGCCTATTAAGGGCAGAACAGGGTTAGAGAAGGACCAGATCAAAAGCCTTTGCAGGTGCCGAGCACTGGAAGGCCGACTCTGTCGAAGACAGAGAGGCTCCCAACCCTGAATGGTCTCTCCTGTGCACAGGGATAGGACAGAAAATGGCCCAGCAATTGACACACCAGGAGCCTTCCTCTCTTGCTCGGGCCTCATAGAAGAATTATAATCAAACTGTCTGCTCCTCCTACCTGTCATAATAACCCTGAAATCAAGTGCGCCTGGGATGTTGATTACCGCGCGAGGGAGAAGTAACTCCTCCATCAGACTTCTGCTTCGGCCGTCCATCAGCGTTAAATGTCGCGCGAGGGTGGCGGTCCTGTGCATTTATCAATCGCTGAGTGTGTGTCCAGGTGGCTCAACGGCGCCTCCGCGTGTCACCCCATCCGGGGCTTAAGTAACTAAATTATTATGATTTGTCATTTCACACATTGCCATTAGTGTGGATATTTAATTATTTATCATTTCTATGTTAGTTAGAGATTAGAGTTATGGTGAAATCAATAATAATAGTAATATAGAAAACAATGTTATATAGTTTTGATAGAAATGGTGTAATTTTCAAAAATTTAATTGTTAACAATTTGAGTGGATCTAATAGGTAAGAATATGTGTTTCTTTTTTGAAAGTCGTAAATTCAAATATAGAGAGAGTAGAATATGTATATCTACATAAACTTTAACAATCAAATTGCAATAAAAAAAAAAGATTCTTTATCCCACAATGAAAAAAAAACCTATAATAATGAAATATAAAATTATTTATTTTAAGAAATTCATTATACAAAATATATTTGATTATTAATACCCTAAAATTATGATTAACCTCAAGGTTTAAATGATTTATCTAAATTATATTATATTCAAACTAAAATTGCTTCATACAAATTTATCTATTTCTATCATCTATTTTTAATCATTTTAAATATTATTATTAATTAAACATCATATTACTATTATTATACCTAGCACAAATACTACCTAAAATGTTATATATAAATATAATTATATTAAAATCAATTAATATATTTATATGTTTAAATATTACAAACAAAACATCATAAGTTATACACTATCAGATTTAAATTTAAACCTTATGATATTTTTGATAGCGACATAGGTCTGACACCTAAGTATGAATCAATATTACAATTTTAAAAGTTTTTTGGACGTTGTATCTCATTGCAAGTTAATGGTTTATAAATTATGAAACAAAGATTAACTTGTATAGTGGTAAAATAAAAAAATCATTTTTTGAAAATCAATTATGTAGTATATTTAGAAACGTCTTTACCTTTTTTTGGTTGGATTTTTGATTTATCATTAGTTTCAAATGATAATGAAAACAAGTGTTGAGGTGAAAATCAAGGAATAATTTCTTAGAATTAATATTTACTTTAGAATTGATTTGGATTTGTTAGAGATAGTTAAGATATTCACTCAATCATTCTCTTTAAGTTTAGAATAAGTTGGATTTCACAACATCTACATAAATGTACTGTATTTGGGCTTGAATATGTAATAATAGTAATAGCGTGAGTGTCTTGTGCGTGCGATATTTTTTCTAAGCTGTATCAGAGCATAGGTTTGTGAGAGTATATAGTTTTTTGTGTGAGTGATTGATGGAGTGTGAAAATTTATGTCTAGTTGTTAATGTTGGTTGATATTTAGTTTTGGGATGTTTGTGATTATTGTATAGAAGATAATCGTAGTGAATAGTAGGTACTCAAAAATCCATGGTGATTAGCATGTAGATGCCCATTTCAATGCCTACGAGGCTTCACCATCTTTAGTTTTAGAATTGGAGAGGGGTCTAGAGGGGAAATTGGTTATGTGGTGCCTCATATTTCTTCTCCTCGTCATCATCACTGAGAACAACCTACCAAAACATAGAGATGGAGGCGCCCAAGGAGTTGAGTGAGATTGTGTCAGTCACTCATTTGAAGAAAAACTCATATGCCAATAATTGTCCAATGTTTTTGTTTGGTGCATCATACGGCGGTATGTTGGCCATGTGGTTACGATTGAGAGTTGTCACCAAATATTTCAAAGATGTGAGTGAGATCTATTATCAGAACATCAAAGAATCCTAAGTAAAGATGGAGAAAGTTGCATCCAAACTTGAAGGCCTACAAAATTGACCAAACCATTTGATGGTGTGAACCACCAACTTCAACCCACGATCATAGAGTTTTCAATACTCTATCAACAACTAACATTCGACTGCTTATTTGGCCTCATATCAACACGAACAAGTGCTCAAATTTCATTTTCCTACAACGATGAATTTCTCTCTATCATAGATAATTCTACGCGGAAAAACCATTACGTGGATATACCTCTACACGGAAGCATATGTAAACAATACCAATGAGATCTGTCGTAGACAACTCTATGCACAAAACTCAACAAATAATACCAATGGTTTGCAATCAACTTTGTTCCGTCACAGGCAACTCTGTGCATGATACTTCAACAAATAATACTAATGGTCTGTAGCAACTCTGCACATGATTCAAAAAACAATAATAGTCTTTTGTATATCTTTAAGGAATGATTCCACTGTGCCAAATCATGACTGTCTATTCCTACGAAGAAAAATAATGAGGAAATGTTTTTTTTTTTTTTAATAAATAAAGTTTTAGAACTTGGCAGGAACTAATTGCACATAGTCTTTCCTATAAATGCATACATCAAGATCTTCAAGAGAAAAGATATTGAATGAAGTCAAAGGAATATACCAAGAAATTGCACACAAAACTAGAGATCTCAATTACAACATATTAGAATTACAATGGTTCTTTCGGTCGCTCAGACCTTAAACACGCAACACACAAATCACTTTTACATAGTCCTCTGAAGCACCCCTAACTATCCAACCTCCGTTTAATCTCCTTATAACCTTTGTCTAACCTCTCACACATACTTTTGTTACATAAAAACGAGAGCTAGATCTCTCGAGAACTCTAATAGATGCTTACAAATACTCTAAGGATTTCTATCAATCCCCTAACTTAGTATTTATGTTCTATTACATAGGAAAACACTTACACCTTTCAAACTATAAAATCTTCGATACCATCTAAAGTTATAATTCTAACAAATAAATGAAAAATTAGGGAACCAACTCCCTTGGTAAATGTTTATTGACCCATGTGGTCAATTCTCGATTTTACTGTCAGATGTTCCTGCATTAGTCTCCCATGGAAGAAAATAACTATTCATCAGGTCTTCAAAGTCTGTGCCATACTTGGAAATTTCTTTTATTGTATCTAAGTAGCATCCTCCACTGGTTGACCTTTCCATTTGACCAAGTACTAGAAACACTCTTTGCCTCTGGTTTTCTTTAGTACCTTCATATCCAATACTATCTCAATCCCCTTTTTCACTACTCTGGGTAGTTGTTCTTTCCATCCTATGTTCTGATATCCATCACTTATAAGTTCATCTGTTGAAACATCCTCTTTCTTCTTGAAGGGATACAAATTTGAAACATTAAAGATTGGAGAAATTTCAACACCACTTGGAAATTCTATTTCATATGCATTAGAAGAAAATTGTCTTAAAATTTTACATGGTCCAATATTTTTAAGTTTTAACTTGTTATATGTCCCTCAAGAAACCTCTATTTCCTCAAATATGTCATGACCAAGTCACCAACCTCAAAATCCACTCATCTTATCTTCATGTTTTCTCTCCACTTATACTTGTGGCTACTCTCTTGAAATTTCTATTTGATCCTTTCATGCAACTCTTGCATACTCACTACAAAATCCTCACCATCAACACTTCTTAATTCTTGTTTTCCCAAATTCCTCAACTCATACACTCTTATAGGATTAATTCCATACAAAATATGAAATGGAATCATCCATGTGCTTATATTTGGTGATTCATTATATGTAAACACAACTTGATAAAGCATATGATCCCACTTCTTAGGGTTCTCATTCACAAGGCTTAACAAAATATTTCCTAGACATCTATTTACCACCTCCGTTTTTCCATTAGTTTGTGGGTGATAGGTTGAACTAAAACTAAGATTAGTATCAAGATTCTTCTATAAGGTTCTCCAAAAGTGTCCCACAAATCTTGTTTCTCTATCTGAAACTATACTTTTGGGTAAACCATGCAATCTTACCACCTCTCTAAAGAACATATTTGCAATATTTGTAGCATCACTAGTTTTTTTACAAGCAATAAAATGTGCCATATTAGAGAATCTATTGTTATAGCAAGATTTGCCTCACCCCATGCAACTTGATTAAAAGGCCTTTTCCATTTCCCAATGCAGACTTGAAGTCCCCTTTTTCAATTCCCATAGCTAAAAAACATATTTTTCCACACATACGCACCCTAACAGCTATACAACATGTGTATACACAGGTTGCACCATTACAGCTCACGTACATAGGGTTTTGTGCCCAAAATTAAAAAATGGTATCAGGTTTCCATGTCACATCATGAGATCCATGATCCTTGACCTTCCATATATTGGAAAAAATTTGATGTGACCCTTCAGTTCCATTTGAAGGATATAAATGGGCCATATCCAAGTTGTGGAAGGGAGGAGAAGAATTCAACTTTGAGAGAAAAGTTACTCTAGAGAAATTATTCACTTCATATTGAGTCTGCATACCTTTGTCCTTTTAAGTCTGAACACATAGTTCAACCCCCAAGCTCTTCCCTATTTGATGGAGAACCTCATTGTCTCTCTTATATGAGCTTTCCTTTGGTGCAGGATTGAAGTGGTGGAGGCCCAACTGGAAGAGACTTAGTTTCTCATTCCTAACATGTCGACACATAAGTTTTTCATTCATACACTTTTGTTGATTACATTTTAATAGAAATACTCTTTTCTCATCCAATTAATGTCTTGCAAATATTTGAATTATTATTCCATCAGAGTATTTGTTATGAATATTGATGGATTATGCTATTGTATGTGCTAACTTTATATATTATCACCATATGCTTGCGTATCTTGGTTGTTGAGGACAAGTTGCAAGTGTATAGCTTTGAGTCAAGTTCTCAACGATGGACTTCATCAAACGTCTGGACGAGGTAGGCTCTTTATCTTGTCTTGTTAGCATGTTTGTTTATATAGCATACTTGATATTAGAGTTGATTTCTGCAGTCATTTCCATCTATTGTGGTTTACCCCATGCCATAGAGTGATTTTCCTCGTAACAAAATTGGCGACCATACTGGGGATGTAATCTTCTTTTTGGGGTTTGGAGTTTTTTTCTCCTTTGATTTCTATCAATTATCCTAAGTTTCTTTTCATCTAATTGCTTGAACTCCTATTTTCATTTTGATTCTGATTTTCTTGGCCTTATCCTTATCCTGGTAGTGTTTTAATACATATACATGGGTTTTCCCTTGACAAACACATACATACAAAAAATGTCTTTCTGTATGGTGTGTATATACGTGGTTTTCACCTGGACAGTCACATACATCATCCTTGTTTGCTTGATTGTTGAGTTTGGTGTTTTCTGGGTAATTTTTGATCGTTGCTGAGTCTTCTTGGATATCTATCATGAATGTTAAGTACATGCACAAATAAAGGGGAAAAAACTCATCACATGGTCCTCGCGCAAGCAGCCTGATGCATAGATTGTTTTACCATGCATTCCAGAGGGGGTACAGGCCACACCAAGTCTACTAGGTTGCATCGAAATACTAAGATACGTAGACCACGATGTGTCTGACACCATAAAATTCCAAGAATTTGCGTAGCAGGTGTATATGGAGAGCCTGGGAATAGGGCCGTTAGGATATCTAGTGCTAAAACCAAAGTAGTGGGTGGCAAGTTTAGTAAACACATGGATCCTTAAATTGTTAGATATTCCCCACTTCAAAAGGGGGAAAATGTGAACAATTGCATCAAGTAGTTGTTGGCGGTTATCCAAGGAGGCTTTTTGTGGTTGGATGAACCAATCTCAATCGATGTGGAGCTAATTGCATTCATCACATGAGGCCTTCCATCAAATGGTGAGAAGCCCACATAATACCTGGATGATAAAACAAAGGAAAAGGCCATCGTAGAAGATATGAAGAAGACTTATGGGATAGAAAGATGCTCATGCAGAATTATTATAAAGAGAATCAGTGATGCAACCACTTGGATGGAAACGAAGCTAATGGCACGCAAGCTCCTTCGAAAATGGCACAAGGAGGAGGTCCTTATAGGAGTTGTCGTAGTGACAACACAATGCGCAAACAAAACCATTCTTAGCTGGGCCCCTTATTTACTAAATTTGTTCCTAGATGACTGCAAGGATGCACATGACTTGGGAACAGAGTTCCATTACTTTTGGCTCATGATATTGATAATGTTAATTGGATGGAAACATCCTCCCTACTCATATTTTTGTGACAGAGTAGGATGTTGTCGTGTAGCACGATACACGTTGTTGGGAAGCACTTCGAATTCCAAGAGGAGAAGTGGTAATACCAACACTTTTTATCAGTATCTCAATGAAATACAAGACAACATAGCGAACACATAGAGGTTAACTCTGGAATTGGTTGCATAGTACCAGGGGATAGCCAACTTTAAGGCTACACGACACAACATGTGGATCCATGCACACAAGGATACAGAGAAAGAATGATCCATATTCAGGAGCGGAACAAACTGATTAACAGACTGAATACAATAAACACAAAGATATGAAGAACAACATAGATATCCAATGAACAATATCTTCTATTGAATAAATGAAATAGGCTGAAACTGTAAAACTATAGAATTGAAACACTTGCTTGAATGGTGGTATCTATCTATGAGAAGAGGCATGGATGCTACATGCATCCGTCTGAGCAAAATGATCACAATGAGGCTCCAGAGGCCTTTTTGATATTACTCATGAATTCCAAAACCCTAGACATCCAAAAACCTAACCCTGGGAGGTGAAACACCAAAAGTCATGTGGCCCCTTATGGGTAAGTTGGTACCTAAATTTCCCAGGGTCGTAACTTTTTCATACGACCTCCATTTTAGGCACATGATAACCCGTTGGAAAGGTCTTTTAGAGAGATACACATTACGCCATAAAACTTTGACTTTGTCTACAATTTGACCGTGGAGAGCCCCAAAAACACTATTTAGGGCTTTAAAATGGCCCTGGAAGTAGAGAAAGATGTGCTGACATGAAAACATACAAAATAATCCAGTTGGATTAGGTGAGAGGTCACCATTATCGACCTGGAAGATGTGTAGGGATTCAAACAACCCAAAAGTGTAGAACCCACAATTACAAATAAGTACAGAAGAACATGTTGAACTAAAAACTAACAAGAGGATCCAGTTGGAATAGGTGGGTGGTCACCAATATCCACCTGGATCAATCCTCCCCCTTTAGGAAGAAAAGGTCTCCATTACGTTAAGATCCCCCATCGGGTGAGGAAACTTCTACTGGATTTGGCCTTAGGTGAGCCACTTTCCTTGGTGTAGGAGTTGTCTTTCCTTGACAACCTAATAAAGATTGATCCTCTACTGGTGAGTGCACTTGACCTGTGTGTCCACTATCTAATTAGTGGATTTCTGTTCCATGCAATCAGGGTTAAGCTGTGTTGGTGTCAGTTGTTCTGTGATATTTGAGGTGTCCAATAATGGTGGAAAATATGACTGAAGGAGGTCCACATTGAACACTAGGTGCAAGCCAAGGAATGGTGGAGTGTTGATCTCAAAAGCATTGTTACCCACAACCTTGGTGATGGTGTAAGGCCCATAGCAAAGTGGGCGGAGCTTCTGATGGGGCCCTGTAAGACGCTCCTTTTGCAAGTGTAACCAGGCCTTGTCTCCAACTTGAAAATGGTGTGGTATCCTTTGTTGATCAGGCACTGCTTATACTTAGCATTGGCTTTCTGCAAAATCTCTTGGACCTATTGGCGGATGTGTTGAATCTTCTCAATGAATCTGGTGGCTTTTTTGGTCTCAGACTGAACATGGGAAGAGTCTATATGTGTGGTTTCCAAAGGTAGTGCAACATCAATGGGACCCAAGGGTTGGAATCACAGGCCCACCTGAAATGGGCTATGGCCGGTGGAGCTATGGAGACTCTCATCCCAGTGTGTTGAACATAGCGGAGACTCTCATCCCATGTACGCAGATGCTTAGAGTTGTACATGCACAGGATGTGCAAAATCATATGATTGATGACCTTTGTTTGGCAGTCTGTTTGGGGGTGGAAAGTGGTTGATATAGTGAGCTTGGTGTCCAATAGTGACCAGAGAATCAACCAAAATGTGTTGAGGAACTTGCTATCCTGGTCAGATATGATGGTTTGTGGTATCCAAAAATGGACCGACACTCGTTCAAAGAAGCACTTGGCAGTATCTTCTGTTGTGATGTTCTTCTTCTAGGCTGTGAGGATGGCCATCTTCGGAAACTGATAAACTACCACAAATATAGAATCATTTCCTTTCTTGGTGGACGAAAGGCCAGACATGTAATCCATCGATATGGATTCCCAAGGCTTCTCGAGGGTAGGAAGAGGGGTGTATAATCCTTTCTTCTTGATGGATGGCTTGCAAATGGCACAGACAATGCAATATATGATATACTTGTTGAAGTCTTGTCGAAGTTTTGGACAATAAAAATGTTTCTGGAGAACGACCATAGTTTTCTCCACGCCAAAATGTCCTACCACCCGATTGTAGTGGGATTCCCAAATAATATTTTCATGCTTTCTTGCGGGAACAAAGAGATGGCCCAGATGGCATAACATCTTGTACTGAATGTGAAATTTGGTGACATTTGTGCTTGTACCCAAGAGTTGATAGGTGGTGGTGAAGTCTGGATCTTGCTGATAAAGTTGGTGCCACTCAGATGCCTCATGTACACAAGAATAGAGCACAGTGGTGAGTGCAGCTATGGGAGGTCGACTGAGGCAGTCAATGACACGATTTGTGCTCCCTGTCTTATACTTGATGTTGAGATGGAACTACTGCAGGTAGGTGGACCAATTTTGATGGTGGTCTTTCTTCAACTTCCCTTGTGTCTATATGAACTATAGAGGCTTGTGATCAGTGTGGATGATCATCTCCTTTCCCAGAACGTAATGTTTCCAGTGACGAAAGGATTGTACAATGGAATACATTTCCTTGTCATAGGTGGGGTATTTATGGATAGTATATGAGAGTGTCTCACTATGGTATGCCACCGGATGACCATGTTGAGTGAGAATTTTGCCTGCAACATAGTCATATGCATCAGTCTCAATATCGAACGGTTGTTGTAGATCATGCAAGGAGAGTACTAGAGTTGAGCACAAGCGATGCTTCAGATCATCACATGCTCATTGTTGTTCCTTCAGCCACACAAACGTTTCCTTTCCATCTCCCTTGGTCATGTGGTTGAGGTCCCATGAAATATGGGAGAATCCCAACATGAACCATCAGTAGAAATTGGTCAGTCCCAAGAATTTTTGAAGCTTAGTTAATGTGGTCAGGGATGGCCAGTTATGGATGACTTGGATCTTAGCGGGATCGACATGTACCCCATGATCATCAAAAATGTAGCCCAAGTATTGGACCATGTTCATGCCAAAGGAACATTTTTCAAAGTTGACATATAGCTTGTGCTGTCGCATAGTGCTCAAAACCTGCTGAATATGACACATGTGCTCCTCCCAAGTTCTGTTGAAGATGAGGATGCCATCCAAATATACCACCACAAAAGTGTTGGTGAAGGGTATCAATACATCATCCATCAACCTCATGAAAGTAGCTGGTGAATTTTTTAAACCAAAGGGCATGACCAACCATTCGAATAGACCTTCTTTAGATTTGAAAGTTGTCTTCCAGACATCAGTTGGTTCGATGGGAACTTGGTGGTAGCTATACTTTAGGTCAATCTTTCTAAAGAACATTGTCCCCTTGAGTTGGTCAAGAAGGTCATCAATCTTGAGAATTGGGTACCGATTTCTGACTGTGATCTTGTTTAATGCTCTGTAATCAATGCAGAGTCGTCAGGTCCCATCTTTCTTTTGCACCAGTACTATCGAGCTTTCGCAAGGGGAGGAGTTGGGTTTGATGTGGCCTTTTTGAAGAAAATCTTGGATATGATGCTTGATTTTGTCATTTTCCATCACCGAGCGATGATAGACTAGTCCATTAGGTAGAGGTGCACCGGGGGTTAGTTAATTTGGATGCTTGACTTGGTAGTGCATCGGTACCCTGATGGGTGAGGAGAAGATGTGTTTGTACTCCTCCACAATCCCTTCCACTTTCTTCTAATGTAAAGAGAGGATCTGTGTAGAGGCCACATATGTGGAGACAACCTTTTTCTTACTGTGAGCATGGATCACAAAGAATATGAACTTCTCGGTCTGTGAAATGAGCTTACTGCATTGTTTAGCAGAGATTAAAGAAATAGTGATAGGTGATGCTACCTCTGGTATCCTGTACAATTGTATACCTAGAGTAATAATAACACTGTGGGGTCTAGACTCATACACAACATGACGCTTCTACAAATATGGTTGTCCTAAAAGAACATCACAAACTTCAAGGGGAGAAATATCACACAATACCTCATCTTTGAAGGGCTTGTTGTCGTAGGGAAGACAACACTGTTGGCTAACATAGAGATATGTTGCTTGGTGAAGCCAACCGATGGTGTAGGGATGCAGGTGTGGTGTCATTGGTAGGTCCAACCGCTTGATGATATCTATTGAGATCATGTTCTTCTGACTACTGCTATCAACAATGAAATGAAGTGGAGCCCTCTTTACCCACATATGTGAGTGAAAGAGGTGTTCCCCTTCCTTTGGTTCTTCTGGTTCGCTTGGCTGGAATTTGGTGGTAGTGATAGTCGCACTGGGTTCAACATTGATAATTTGATTCCCTCCTTCTATATTTGATTCAGAATCAGAACCAACCTCTGACTCGAAAGCCTTCATCTCGGCCATGAGTGACTACTTGGAGTGACATTCTTCAGTGTTGTACCAAGGGATTTTATGGTATTCACACCATTTTCCCATGTCTTTCTTTGTCCCTTGTTGTGAAGGTTGGGGCCACCTTTTCCCTAATTCAACTGTGAGGAGTTTGCATATCCAAACTCTCACCTCTTTTGCTTAAATTTTTGCTCAATCTTGACAACATATCTATAAGCCATACCCAATGAAGCGATGTCTAGAAACTCCATTTATGTTTGAATGTGTCTATACAAAAAACCGCGGTATTTGAGCACCATATGTCACTAAGAGTCTTTGATACCCAACTTGGTGTGCAAGGTATGGAAAATATTGGTGAAATTGGTACTGTCTGGTCCCTTTCTTGACGCAAGGTGGTCCATCTGGTGTACTGGTCCTCGTAGCTTCCAATAGGGTAATAATGCTCTTTAATGGCATCTCGGAAGGAATCCCATGTAGGGGAAACCACAAATATTTCAGATTCCTCTATGGCCCTTTGCTCAGAGTAAGTGTCCCACCGGTCCTTAACATGGGGGATGACCTTGAGGAGTGAAAAAGTAATCTTTTCCCTATTGGAAAAATTATGGACCCAAAAATACCCTTCAAGAAGATTCAACCATTTATCTACAACATCTGCATCTATCATTCCTTCAAATAATGGAATATAAAAATTTACCTACAACCTTGAAGGGGCTTTCATGGCCACTTGATGAAGATGTTTCTCCTATGGGCAGCCGCTGAAGGATCTATGCAAAATTGTCCATCATTTCGTTCCTTTTTCGCTTAAGGGCTTCCTCGAGCAACATTTTAAAAGGATCTCCTGCTCCATCATATTTATTTTCATATCCCATGGGTTGTTGTCAGGCTTAGTGCGACCAATCTTGAAACGACTCAATTGGTTCGAGTCCCAACTTCTTGTACCCAGATCTTGTCGGGGACATGAACAAAGAAAAATAAATGAAGAGAAAACCACTTTGATACTATTGATCTAGATTTAGGAGCGGAACAAACTAATTAACAAAATGAATAAAATAAACACAGTGATATGAAGAACAAAACAAATATCCAGTGAAAAATATCTTCTATTGAATAAATGAAATAGGCTGAAACTGTAAAACTATAGAACTGAAACACTTGCTTGAATGGTGATAGCTATCTCTGAGAAGAGATGTGGATTCTACATGCATCCGTCTGAGAAAAATGATTACAATGAGGCTCCAGAGGCCCTTTTGATATTATTAATGAATTCCAAAACCCTAGACATCCAAAAACCTAACCCTAGGAGGTGAAACGCCAAAAGTCATGTGGGCCCCTATGGGTAAGTTGGTACCTCAACTTCCCGGGGTCGTAGCGTTTGCATATGACCTCCGTTTTAGGCGTGTGATATCTCGTTGGAAAGGTATTTTAGAGAACTACACATTACACCATCAAAACCTAAATCTTCCTACATTTTTACTATGGCGAGCCCAAAAAGTACTGTTTAGGGCTCCAAAACGGTCCTAGAAGTACAACAAGATGTGTTGACATGAAAACATACAAAATAAGACAGTCCGATTAGGTGAGAGGCCACCAATATCTACCTGGAATATGTGTAGGGATTCAGATAACCCTAGAAGTGTAGAACCCACAATTACAAAGAAGTACAGAAGAACGTGTTGAACTAAAAAATGACAAGAGGAGCTAGTTGGAATAGGTGGGTGGCCACCAATATCCACCTATATCAAAGAATGGCTACAACTTCGATTCTACATCAATGTAGAGAAATTTGAAATGGAAATTAAATATTGGAAAGAGGAGTGGAAGATCCTAGTCATCACCAAGGACATGCCCAAGGGAAAATAAGTGGAAGCAGGGTCGTCCATGACATTTACAGGAGGCAGTGTCATGACCAGGAAATCAACACAACAGGTGAATCCTGGTCAAAATAAGGGTGGTTCCCCAAAGAAGGATGCATAGGTAGGAAAGAAGGAAAATTCCCCAGTGCATGAACAACAAGGAAGAAGGGACACAATGACACAAAAAATCTCGTCAACAACTACTCAACAAGAGACAGAGCCACCCAAATGACCAATCATACATACAGGTGGGTTGCGCAAGAAGGTCAATGCCCACAAACAAATCCCGAAATACACAATCACCAAGGATGATGTTGATCTAGTCGCATAGAGGGTGCATGACCGCATAACGAAGGAGTTTGAAGAGGCCAAGAATAAAAGAGGAAGGATAAAGAATGAGTTGGATGGCATTAATCAGGTTTTGGAATAGATACAAGCATCCCAAACACAATATAGGGGAGTAGAACCGATCCCTCGACCGACATAACCAAGGAACAAAACTACGCAGAATGAAGAAGACACAATCCAAGTCATAGCACAAGTAAGTTCAAGCTTCCAGGTAACAACAGACATGCTGCAGGTCGAACATTCCATAGCATAGATGCCACTTAAAGATTTGGAAGAGGTACAATTGGTATTAGCTAACATACCAACAAAGGCATTGTACAAACTACAAGTCAGTGTTGCACAAAAAGTGCAATCGTGAGATAGAGCAGATGCACATAATTGCAAGTAACCAGAGATGAAAAGGATGCACTGGAGATGGTGATAGAATAGGTAAATATGGAGACACGGGAGGAGAAGCAACGCGAAGATAAATTGATGAAGTTGAATTGGACATAGTACCCCTTGATGTATGTGGAGTAGTGTTTGGAAGCCCCTACATGTATATGAGGGATGCAATATTCATGTAGAGAGCTAACAAATACCGAATAATCAAGGATGGGAATTCCTACATCATCAACACACATAAATTCAAGTCAAAGATCTCACTAGTAAATGCCAACAAAGACAAGAAGTTGATTAGTTCTAGTAAGAAATATGTTTTGTTGTTATTAAGACAAAATCAGTCTGATGATGAATCAATGAGAGTGAAGACATCCCTGGAAGGGTGTACTAAAGAGAAGAACCATCACTTAGAGTATTTTCTATAGGAATACGAAGGAGTGTTCCAAGATCCTAAAGGGATACCACCTAAGAGGGAAGTGGAACATGAAATCCAACTATTTCCAAACTTCCCCTTGTCGAATATTGGTCTATATAGACATTCTGTTATGGAAGAAAATGAAGTAAATTAACAGTTGCAATAGTTTTTAGAGTAGGTTGTGATTCGACCAAGTACCTCACCTTGTGGGTCACCGATCATAATTGTGCCCAAGAAGGATGGGACTTGGAGAATGTGTATCGATTACAGGGAATTGAACCAAATCACACTGAAGAATCAATATCCTATGCCAAGGATCGATGATCTATTGGACTAGCTGGAGCATGCCAAGTAATTCACTAAGATAGATTTGAAATCAGGATATCACTAGGTATGAGTCAAAGAAGAAGATACCTCGAAGACTACCTTCAAGACAAGGAAAGGTTTGTATGAGTGGTTGGTTATGACATTCGGTTTATGCAATGCAATAACTACATTTATGAGATTAATGAATGATGTATTACGCCCATATCTAGAATCATTTTTAATTTTTTACTTGGATGATATACTGGTTTATATCACTACCTAGGTGGAGCACATCTCACATCTTATGTAGGTGTTAGAGACTTTTAAGAAGCACCAAATACTAGCCAATCTCAAGAAATGTGAGTTTTCTCAATAGTATTTGGTGTATTTGGGGTATGTGATCCATGGAGGGGAGATCAAGATAGGTCCCATATAGATGGAGGCCATCTTGAAATGGCCAGTTCCTACAAATGTCACTGAAGTTAGGAGTTTTGTTGGGGCAACACAATAATTGTTGAAGTTCTTATTTTCATTTATAGTAGTAGCTTCACCATTTCACATCATAACAACCAGTGGTAAGAGTTTCTAGTGGGGGAAGAATTAGCATAAGGCCTTGGATGAGCTGAAAAGAAAGATCAGTCAAGCACCAGTGCTCAAACTACCAAACTTGCAAAATCTCTTAGAATTGGAGACAAATGCAAGTGGGTATGCCATGGGAGCAGTACTAATGCAGGGAGGAAGGCATTTCTGCTATCATTATGAGTATTTCATAGGGATTTTCTCAACGACCATACCTACAACAAGGAGCTCTTTGTCTTGGTACAAGGTGTCAAAAAGTGGAAGCATTATCTAATGAGAAAGGAGACCATCATCCACACATATGACCATCCACTACAATATTTGTAGGCCCAAAGTAAGCTGCAAAAAAGCATGCATTATAAGTGGATGGGGTTTTCACAACAATTTAATTTGGTAATAAAGTATAAGAAGGGTAGCACAAATAAGTTTTCAAACATGTTGTCATGACCACCCACATCAAAGATTACAACTTTGGTAACTCTGATGCACATAGAGTCTTTTACCCATGATGCATACAAAGAGGCATACAAAAACGATGAGGACTTCAAGGAGGTGCTTCAATAGCTACAGGGCCAAATTGATATAGAATAAGGTGATTGCAAGGTTGGATGTCATTTCCAGAATGATTTACATTACAATCTTGACAAGCTCTGTGTCCCTAAAGGTGAAAAACTACAACTTATTAGATAGGCTCACACCTCCAAGGTTGTAGGACATTTTGGTGTTGGGAAGACAATTGCCAATTTACAAGGGTATGTGTACTGGTCCAAAATGAAAGAAGATGTAGCACAATATATTAGAGGATGTATACTTTGTTGTACTAGCAAGCCCAGTAATAGGAAGCAAGGTCTATACCATCCCTTACTTGTACCCACTCGACCTTGGGAAATCATTTCCATGGATTTTGTGGGAGGTTCACCAACCACATGGAAGGGACATGACTATTTATTTGTGGTAGTTGAGAGGCTCAACAAAATGTGCATTCTCATGCCTTGTAAAAATACCATCAACAGAAAAGAAGCAAAAAACAAGTTGGAACATCATCTCAGACAAGGATATTGGATTTATCAATGCATTTTGGACTACATTATTGGAGAAGATGGACGCTAAGTAGAATAGGTCTACAACATTCCATCTACATACAAATGGGCATACATAAGTAGTCAATAAGACTTTGGTGAAACTTTTGAGGGGTTACATTCATATGCATCTGAAGACCTAGGATGAAAATATGATCTATATACAACACTCTTATAATAGAGAAGTCAACACTTCTACTGGTAAGTCACATTTTGAAACTCACTTTGGGTATTTTCCACCTTCACCCTTAGATGTTGTATATGGAAAACGAGGAGTGAGGGAGGACCTCAGAAGAGATGCATTAAAAACACATTTTGTTTTTAGATGATTAGGCATATCCATTTGCAAGTACACGAGACACTGAAGAAGTCATAATAAAAGTACAAGGCTAGACATGACCGACACAGAATAGAGAGAACATTTAGAGTGGAAGACAAATTATGGTTACAACTAAATAAGGAAAGGCTACAGGGCCCTGATAAGAATACCAAGGTTCTATGGTATGGTCCTCTTAAGGTATTGGAAAAAGTAGGAGATAACACCTACAGACTCAGTCTACCCCCTTACATGCACATTTACTTAGTAGTGAATCTGGAGAATCTCAAACTCTATGAGCCTTCCATGTTGGATCAAGATGAGGAGAAGGTCCTACCTTCCATAGAGGACTTAGCACCAGATGATCAGGTGGAGTTAGTAGAGGACACAATTTTGTAGAAGCGGTCTAGAACTAAAAGATAGGGGCAACTTAACATTATTGGGTTGAAAGTACAACTTCCAGGAAAAGAAAAGTGGTACTCTAGGGAGGAGGTAGAGGAAACATTTCCTCACATCATTCAGTAAATATGTTTGGGACCAAAAGCCTCCCTAAATGGGGAGGTATGATCTGGATTGAATCATTATATTATTTTTCATCTATCTCAATGCTTTTAGAGTGGAAAAAATTGGAGGAATAATCTTGGAGCATCATTTTAGTGGCAGATCCTAGTTTGGAACCTTCCAGATCCATTTTTAGGTATTAAATGATGTTTTGTATGTTTCTACTCTTTAGAACGTGTGTACACCCCCTTGAAGGTGTTCTACACTCCAATACATATCCAACGATGTAGACCGTGTGTCAATCAGAGTCTGTATGCAAACGTTACACTTCTTGCAAGTTGACCTTGACCACCATGGTACGAGAGGATGCCACACCTGCCCCCATTACTCATGCATATGGAGATAGCCACATGAGGAATTTCAAGAATATTTTAGAAGGTTCAAAACTCTACCATAATTGAGGGTTGAGGAAGTAAAAAATCTACCCCTAGATGGCTATCAGGCTATGTTAAATACCAGGCCACTAGGAGGACAAGGGGTTTTATTCAATGGTATTATATTTTCTTCCATATCAGAGAAGAGAAATTGGGAGTGGGCAATTAGAGAGAATAACAGAGGGGGTTAATGTTCTATAGCATCCTAATAGGCCACAAGTATCAGGTAACTCCATGGATAGTTCCTTCTCCTTTGTACTTGCATTATTTCCATACCAGAGAAAAGAGAGCAAAGAAGCCTCACCTTCTAGCTATGTTTTCTCCTGTAAGGGTTTCCTAGAGAAAATATTTGTGTTGTCTTTTGGATGGTGTGTGATTGTATTTCTTTTTTAAGTTCACAAGAAATTTTTTATTGATTTTTTTAAATATCATACAAACCAAAAATCCTTTCTGTTGGCCTACCACTTGGGAAACCAAACCAACAACAAAGGTAAAGACCATCTGACCAAATATATTGTTTATGAAGTTTCCTAAAATCAATAAATACAAGAGATTCCATAGTTACTACAGAAATACCAAGTTTAGGACTATTGATAGCTATCATTATACAAAAAATCTAATTTGGTACCCAACTTCATGGGGTCGAGGAGGACAGAGGATTTGTTGGTTGTGCTTCATTGAGCCATGATTGCTAGTGACAAGTTGTTGGGGGAGGTGGCATATTCTAGTGAGCTGGCAGGAGATGAGTGATGATCTCTCTGACCATCATTTGAAGACCATCAAGATGAAACTAAATAATATTTTGAGCGTATTCCCTTGTATGGATCATTTTCCCCATAAAGGTATTGATGTGACAGTATAATTCAATAGTCCTCCAATAATGGGTGTCCCGACCTCTTGGATGGCCAACATCTGCGACCCAATGAAAAGTAGTCTGAGCTACTTCAAAGTTGGTAGTCATTTTCCTCTCTAAACCAACAGTGTCTTCCACTTCCTCATAGCTCTCTGGAAATGATGAGGAGTATTTGATTCATAATTTTTGGCTGCATTGTAGACCTCTTGTTGAAATCTTGAGTCAAGATTACCCCCTTGATGCCTCAAGGAGGAATCCCCATGGTTTCCATATCTGTGTCTGTAGCTAGGAGGATAGCCATGGTGTCGTGGATGAGGGCACGTAATGAAGGATGATACAAGGTGGAGAGAGGGGTTAAAGAGGGCCACTCGCTATCATAAGAGAGGGACTTGAAGTCCATAACCAAATTATCGAGTTGCAGATACGACATCAATAAATGTGTAAGGGTCTCATTCCTCATTTGGTATGCAGAGCATGTCACAGAGGGGGATATCATGGAGGTGAGAACGAGTCTAAGCGGCGAGAGGATGACTCATAAATATCATTTAGAGCTACATCCCCGTGACCTTGTTGGTTGTGCCTCAAAATCCTTCCTAGATCCGAGGACACATGGGATATCCCATGTCTGTTGACCTCATATTCCTCAGGGGGATCCCCTACATTAAATGTTGATACAAGGCGCCGATGCTAGGGTCTTTTCGATGGGTGTTAGCTGGAGTAGAGATGAATTTGGCTGAGTCCACTTGGCTCTGTTCCTCGTCCATTCAGCTTAGTTGGAAAGAATATTCATGGGAGGGCATATAGTTTATCACTCCTTATGTCTCAAGAGGAGCACCCTGCTTTAAATTTTGTAGTTTTCTTCTAGTGGAGGGGTCATTTCGTCGAATGACATAGTGGTTAGAGAGATGATCGGGATTACTATCCCTTTGTCTACCATTGTTTGATCGCACGAGAGCTCGTAAATGATGGTGTTGTCCACACGCTAGAGGAGAGGTTCACGAAGCAAGATCTTTGTCTTGGGGAGCTTTTCCATTAATGTGACACCTTTTTGTCTCAAGGGGATTTCTCCCTTCTTCTCTCTTCCCAAACACCCCATCCGGGGAGTGTGTGATTATATTTTATTGTTCTCTGTTTTCCACATTTTATATATTTCATGCATAAGAAGAAAATCAATGACTAAAAATTATGAAATCTAAAGGAATTTAACCTTCATAATGTATATTTCAGTTTTCTTTATTAGATCTGTTGTGACGAACTGTTCGAGTGGAACTTCCACGAAAATTTACAAATCATTTGGTGTGAACATAAATTCCACTACTATAATGACCATCCTTCTCACCATCACCATGTTTAGAAACATTATATATATGGTGGGTTGGTGTGAGTATAAATGCCACTATTGTAACAACCATCCTTCCCACCATCTCTATGCTTAGTGGTAATGCCATTCTCCAATGCCTAGCACAAGGGTAAGTGGAAATCATGTGTTTGATACATGGTAGAAAAAAGTGTAAAAGGATGTTAATGAGTTAGTATGCATTGTATTAATAGGTTAATGACATGCCCTAATGACTAAGTATGGAGTAATAAATAATAAACATTTACCCTATTAAATATCAACTATAGATATCTGTCAAATGATTAAGAATATACATTATTGAGGAAATATGTTCTTTGATCATTAAAATCAAACTTAAATGCGTTATACTTTTAAGTAGGGAATTCCTATCTATATAACAAAACATTGAATTCCTTGGGGTACTCATGCACCATATGTATCTACGCTCCGCCTCTTGGTATTTTTAGTACATTATACATATGTATAAATGAGAGCAAAAAAATGTATAAGTACATACATTTTTATAAGTTTTGTATATATACATAAATACACTTGTAAATTTAAAGTAATTTACCTATCCTAAGTAGTGGTTCTTGTTCATACTCCAACACAGGAAAAGATGGGGACTCATTGCATTCTTCACGGTGCATTAATATATGGGATTCATTTGAGGTTCTTGTGCACACTATACAGTCTACTGAATTTCATGTCACCTCTTATGATGGTCGACCAAACTAGGGGATGATGCACTCTTTGATGGGACGATCCCCTAGGAGACATTTTCATAATATGAATAATTTAAATGATCTTATTCATGTTTAATAATATTTTATGCATGCAATATGTGTGAACAAAAACAATTACATATGTAGGTACCATGAACATTTTTTAACAAAAAGAATTGTATATGTACATTTGTAGATACCATGAATATTGTTAACATGAACATCAGTGGGTGCATTCGACCATCATCTATTATGATCAAATAAGTCTTGATATGTTCCTCTCCCTCAATCTCGTTAGGATGTCTACACCATGTATACTATATATATGGGCGACTCTCTCTCTCATTTCCCATATAACTATATATATAGGTAGTTATCCATAAGAGAAGAAATTAAGCATATGAAGTAAGAGTATGTATCCTTTTGAATTAAGATTCTCATATGCCAATTTAATGCAATTTGTGGACTACTTTTGTTTGTAATCAATAGGTTCTATATGTAAAAGAAATGAAAAAAACTCAAGGGCGTGGTTCAAAACATTTCATATTTTACAACCAAAATTAACATGTATAATTTGTTTTAACTTGTTGTTTAGAAGAAGGGATTAAAATGTTGTTAGTTTAAAGCTTGATGTTTGATCTTGCATTTAAAGTTTTTTGTTTAATATTATTGTTTTCAATAAGGGATTATATTATTGTTATGTAAGCTCATTGTTTGAGTTTGTTATTTAATCTTTCTATTTAGAATAAGGGATTATAATTTGGAAGCTTACAACCCCCACAGGATCAACACTTCGTACCTTGCTCTCCATGAACTATTGCCAGGATACATCATTCATTCACAGACCAGAGCCCCTTGCTACCGATGCATGCCATGAAACGTCAAGTTTTTTTGATCGAACCATCCATGCTTCCCATGATCGATGATCGTCAGATGGTCCATTAGCTCAGAGGGGCAGGTTACCTTTAGCAGAGAGGAGAGAGATTGTGTGGAACTGCCCCGGCCAGATAGATTGATTCTAAACAGCCTTAACTTATGAGACACCGCTGGATTATCGATTCAACGAGGGAGGGTCCTTGCTCCGTTTATGCTCATGATCGTGATCTAGACCCAGTGCCCTTATTAGAAGACCCGGCCTTCCAGTGGAGTCAGTAGACCCAGCATAAGCAGCAGTTCCAGGTACGGATATAGAAGATCGAGACCCTTATCCAAAGCAAGCTTTTATTATGTAAGTTAGTTGTTTAAATCTTGTCGTTAGTTCCTGCACTAAAGCATATTAATTTTGCACCATTGATGGCACCAAGCCATCATCAATAGTGAAAAATTTAAATTCCGCGATGCATAATACTAAACATGATGTATATATACAACATGTATGATTATCGACTAAATAAATCTACTAGAAATTAATGAAAAATTAAATTTGAGACACTTTCTACATGCTATTCACAATAATGTCTATATTATAATTAATAATGGATTTAATTCTCATCTTCTGATCCTAATAAATATTTGGTTGGGTCTTGAGAAGTATTTGATGCAAATCTAGATGAAGCAACCAAAAAATCCCAATAGGATGTTAGATTAGATCAAAAACCCATGACATGGAAAACAAACTTCATCTACATAACCTTTAGGAACGATGAGGAGGACAAGTTGAGGAAAGAAAATGTTGTTCCTCAAAGGACGTGAGGAATGCCAAGAAATATAAAAATAATAAGGACAAGTCTATTGAGAATAGGTTTGATGACATAGAGAAGGTTAATGAACATAATTGAGCACTGATACCAACTAGAGGATGCCAAGAATCATAGCTAGATAAAAGTTTTACTTTATATCCCCTACTTCCCATTAAAAAATGAGGTGTTTTATTGAATCCTCAGTTATTTCAATTCCTTAAGAATAGTAAGGAAAAATAAGTGTTCTAGTTAATTGAGAAAACTATTGTTGATCTAAGCCAAACCTTAAAAAAACACAGATGACAAAATTTGATGATAGCTAGTATATAACTAAAAACTTGGAATAATTGACTATACAATCTTAATATTAATGTATTATTTCTGTGTCTAATATATTTTATATGCTTCAATATAGGATTTTCACGACAAATTACATTGAACTAAATTTTTTCTAATATTTTCTCTAAAAACATGTTTTATCATGTTTTGATTATAAATGTTTCAATTCTTCTTATAACTCTTTTTTTCCACTTAGTAGAATTTATGAAATTACATATTAGTAAGTGTTTGAAGACTATTACTTAATTTAGGATTAACCTGATTATCATTTTCTCTCTCTTCGGATGTTTCACTAAAGCCTACATCGATTCTATCTATAGATAGGGGATAATGTAAAATTTGATTATATATACTTCTTGTTAATACTAGGTTAGAGTTTTTATATCCTATAATTATTTTATTTAAATTGGTTATGTTCTTGTTAAGTCTTTCTACAAGTGGGGGAGAATGTAAAAGTTGATTATGTATACTTCTTATCGATATTAAATTTTGGTCTTTAGATCGTACAATCCTTCTTCCAATAGAGTTTTCTTTTGTCAGTGCATGGGTTTTGGTCTTAACATCATGTAACCTTTATTTTTAATGTATATTTTTTTATAACACACTTATGTTCTAGTCACAAAGGAAACAAACATTTTCATTAACTTAGCCAAGGATTTGTTGATTGGAACTTAAAACATGTTAAAAAAATAATAGTGTTCCTTGGAAAAATTTAGATAACATAATTCCATGGTTGATGTTACAAACATAGTGTTAGAGGAATCATTGCATTGTTTAGTTATTAGTATTTATTTTACTCTAGTGTCACATTTAGAAAGGACTAGCATTCAAAACATGTATCTATTAAAAGTAGTTATGGTTCAAGGTTTACATATTGATTTAAATAAGTGAGTCAAATAAGTAAGTTGAGTAGGTGAGCCAAGTTGAATAAGGAGAGATAGAAATGATGAGCTGATGTCAAGCTAAACAAGGAGAGATAGAAACAAGAAGGTGGTGTTGAGCCAAATAGGGAGATTAAATAGATTAAGTGAAGAGACAAATAAGGATATGGATTGATTAAGTGAAGATTGAATATGAAAGATCATAATGATGTCATGAGAGACTAACACAATGACCATAAATGTATGGAGAAATGTGCAATGCTAGAAAAAAGTGCGGGGATTCTACAAAAATGTCTTATATAAAAAACTTAATTTCAATCAAAATATTATTTCAATTGAAAAATATTTTTGGGCAATTTTTTTTTTTCATCTAGGAACACTATTTTGGCCCATGAATATTCTAAAACATAGATTCTTCCAATGTTTCAAACAAAACAAAGTGCCATCAAAAAATAAATTTAAACAAAGTGCCATCAAAAAATAAATTTTCACCGAAAGCATGTGATTGTTAAATTTAACCTTCCATGAAAATATTTATGGTCAATTGTTGCTGACATGTTTTTGGATGAAAAATATTTTTACTTATCTATTTATTTTATTTTATTTTTCATTGAAGATTTTTGTATGGAAATCCTTGTGACAACTTGTGCCGCAAATTTATTACCCACATTCATGGATTCACCCCATCATTGCATCAATTGGCCATGTACAAGGCCAATCGATTAATATGACTAATTATAAGGTTGCAATGTACGATTATTATAAGGTCAATTATATTATGACCAAAATTAATGGGATGCACCCATATCAACAATCCCAAAATTATTTTCTCAATGCTTTGATTTGAACCGGTTCCACTGCCTGGGTACCTCTAAAATTCACCCTCTTAGGCTAATAATTTTTTTTATACCAATTAATTAATAATGCAACAATAAAGAAATACAATACCAGCAAATGCATTCATCAAGACTCTTGCTAATTGTGAATTGTAATATTAACATGCCATGGACAATAATAACCAACAAACAAGCATGGTATAAACACATCATATCTTAGAGATAATGATAATAATATACATCGGAAATAAATATACAAGTAGAAATAACCATGACAAAGAGCACTTATCTTTATCAAAACCAGTGAACAACTAGCTACAAACCAAGAACGTTCCACCCAACCTTAAACATTGGTGTTCCAAGTCTCAACAGGAGGTAACCCCTGAGCCAGGGCTATGAATCCAAAAGGATGTGTTTCAGGCTATCACTCAACTTCTCAACTAATCAACATTCAAGCTCTCACAAGTTTCTCACACACAACAAATCCATTTTACAAGCTCTCTCTTTCCCCCCAGTCTACACCACCCAAATAAAGTGAACCCCCTTCACTACCACACAGTCCCTCGAACATCCCACCTCTTTCTTGGGCTCCAGTGCCCTGATCAGGAAATCTTAACGCTGGAAACTCTCAAGATTATTAGTTGTGGACAACTCTCTCTCAATTTCCATTATTCTCATGCACATAGGCACTCATTCCATCCTGGAATGACCATAAATTAATTACATCCAACCAACCATGGTTTTTGGTCTTCAACAATTCATTTTCCTTTCCCCATGCATAGCCAAGAATGAGAAATAAAGTGAATTAGAGAGGAAAAACTCCAAAAATGAATTTTGGTTCATAATGAATGTCCAACCCCAAAGACAATCAATAACATGGATTAAATATCAAAAGCATAATGTGGGATTCCCCCAAGAAGCTCATGTAACCCCCGCTTTCTCTCCAAAATTCCAAGGTGAGTAAAATAAAATAATTTCAAAGTGTAAATTCTTAGCCCCTTAGATCCCCCCCCGGTTGTCTCTTGTGGAATAATAGCCCCCTATAACTCTTGTCCTTTTCCATCTAGCAACCAATGATACATTTTATTATTAATGATGATCAATATCTTACATTTCTTAGGCACTCCAACCTCTTTCCATTGTTTAGGCACTCCGACCTTTCCTCAAATAAACAAAATACATCAATAATTTTGGGGACTCAAAACCAAGGTATTTCATTTCCCTCCCCCTTATTTTATCACTATCCTCAATGCATAAAGAAGACATAAATAAAAAATTCAAAATTATTCAAAACTTCATGGGTACTCTGCCCGCATGACATGTTCATGCTCCCAAGTAGCATCTTCAAAACCGTAGCAGGTCCACTGAACTTTGACCAGTTCTATGACTCGATTCCCAAGAAATTTGAATTTTCTATCCAATATGTGCATTGGATGGACATGAAAGTCTCTCTTTGGCTCTACGTGAATCAAATACCAATCAATAACATGGTTAAGATCATGTACATACTTTTTAAGCAAAGAGACATGAAATGCATTATGCACATTCATGGAAGTAGGTAATGCAAGCATGTATGCAACTAACCCTATTGTGTCCAATATCTCAAATGGTCCACAAAATTTGGCTGCTAGCTTTGTAGAACTATCCAACTTCAATGAGATCTTCTTGGGCCTCACTTTCAAAAGTACATGCTCTCCCACTTTAAATTCTCTTGTTGTCATGTTCTTATCTGCATAATTTTTCTGTCTATCTTGTGCTTCCTTCAAATTATTCTTAACTCTAATCATTTGGTCTTCCATGTCCTTGAGCAATTCTGGACCAAGTACCACTATATTTGTTGGGTTGTCCCAAATCACTGGAGTATTGTATTTTCTACCATACAAAGCTTCAAATGGGATCATCTTCAAGGAGTCTTGATACCCATTATTATAGGCAAACTAAACCAAATGCAAGTAATCTTCCCACTTAGATGGCTTATTCATCACATACATTCTTAAGATATATTTGATTACTTGGTTGACTCTCTCTATATTCCCATCTGACTGTGGATGGTATGTTGTGCTAAAATTCATATTCGTGTCAAATCCTTTAAACAATCCCCTCCAAAAATTTGAAGTAAAATTTGTATCTCTATCAGAAACAATTGTCTTAGGTATGCCATGCAACCTAGAAATATCCCTCATGTAAATTTATGCAGTATTAGCTATTGTATGTGCCATTTTTATAGGTACAAAATGAGAAGCCTTTGTCAATTCATACACAACTACCATTATTGAATCATGTTGCCTTGGTGTCCTGGGAAAATTAGTTATAAAATCAATGGTTACCACTTCCCATTTCTTCTTCAGAATTGGTAATGGCTATAGAAAACTCGTTGGGTGTCTATGTTCAACTTTACCTCTATGACATTCCATGCATCTGCTAATAATTTCAACAACATCCTTCTTCATCCCATGCCAAAAGAATTGGCTTCTTACTGCTGCAATTGTTTTTTGGTAACTAGGATTCCTGTCATATGGAACATTATGCATTTCCTTTTTACCAAATTCCTAAGTTCTTTGAAACTATGAACATAAATTCTATTTTTATGCATAAGAATTCCATCCTCTTTAATCTCATATCCTTTCATTTTTTGTTGTACATTCTCTAACTATAAACTCTATTTTACCTGTAGGTAATGCTGGTCTATAACAACAACATTTAAAATTATGCTTTTTAAATATGATTGGTGCATACTAATGGCTATAGAATGCATGATATTCACTCTCCTACTGAGTGCATCAACAACCTTGCTTTATTTTCCTTTGATATGCTTGATGTCAAAATTGTATTCACTTAAAATTTCCAGCCATCTTGTATGTCTGGCATTCAATGTTGCTCAAAAAGATATTTCAAACCACTCTGGTCTATTCTTAATTGAAATTTCTTCCCCATTAAATAATGCCTCCACATCTTCAATGCATGAACTATGGAAGCAAGCTCCAAATCACGTGTAGAATAATTTATCTCACGTTCTTTAAGATTTATGGACTCATCCTTTTTGAGTGAGGACTCCACCAATTCCTTCTTTGAATGCATCTGTACAAACAAAACAATTGTCATTTGGGTCAACAATATTTAATATAGGTGCACTAGTAAGCAATTCCTTCAACAAATTAAAATTATATTCACACTTTGTTGTCCATTCAAATTTGTTTCCCTTCTTTTGTAAGTAAGTGATGGGATGAGAAATCTTAGAGAACCCTTCTATAAACCTCCTGTAGTATCCGAACAATCCCATAAAAGATCTTATTTTTGAAACATTCTTGGGTGTTCACCATCCTCTAATGGATTCGATATTCTCTAGATCCATTGTAATGCCTTGTTCTAAAAATGTGCCACAAATAATGGATTTTCTCTTGGTAAAAAGAGCATTTACTAAGCTTGGCATAAAGTTGATGTTCCCTCAACACTTGTAATACCAACCTTAAGTGATTTTCATGTTCCTCTTTTTATTTATAATATATAAGTATGTCATCTAGAAACATAATGACAAAATTATCCAAATAAATTTTGAATATGCCATTCATTAAGCACATAAAGACAGACGGTGCATTGGTAAGTCAAAATGGCACCACTACAAATTCATAGTGTCCATACTTGGTTCTGAATGTTTTCTTACTGATGTGTTCTTCCTTGATTCTTACCTGGTGGTATCTGGATCTTAAGTCTATCTTTGAAAATATGTTTTCTCCTCTTAGCTGATCAAAGAGGTCATCAATTTTGGGTAGAGGGTATTTGTTCTTTACAAAGGCTTTATTCAGCTATCTAAAGTCAATACACAACCTCAATGTTCCAACCTTTTTTTTGACAGAGACTATTGGTGCTCCCTATGGTGAAACACTTGGGCGTATGTACTCTTTCTTCATCAATTCCTTCAGTTGAATTTGTAATTCTTTTAATTCTGGTGTACTCATTCTATAAGATGTATTTGATATTGGAGAATCTCCTGGTACTAAATCAATAGATAATTCTATGTCCCTATGTGGTGGTAATCCTGGTATTTATTGGAATACATATTCTAAATCTTGCAATACTGCAAAATCCTCAAGTCTTGGACCTTTTGTATTTTATGGTTCCTCCACATGATCTGCATACAATTGACATCCCTTCCTAAAACATCTCTTCAGTTGTAAGGATGAAATATCCCTTATAGAAATGGGTCCTAGAATTCCTTTCACAATGCTCTGTTTTCCTTCTTAATCAAGACATGCAAATGTCTTGTTATGACAATATAGGACAACATGATGCTTTTCCAAAAAATCCATTTAAGTTAGGATATCATAAGATCCTAGTGGAATGATGTTCATATCAACAATTGTACTTACTCCATTCAGATTTATTGGACAACCTATAATAATCTTATCGATCCTTCTTTTGGTTCTCGTGGCTAGTTGGACCAAACTTGATTTTCAAGCTTACTTGTATCCAAATGTAACATGTCCACTATTTTAGGATCAATGTAACAATGGATTTCTCATGAATAAATCAAAACAGAAACAGGTTGATTAATGATCTTACCTTCCACTTCGATCATATTGTATTGGTATTTTGCTTGTCGATCTTCTAAGGATACATATATTCTTGGAATTCTTCTTCCCATGTCTTCTACTGTAGAGGATTATTAGATGTTGTGTATAGTCTTCATTTTGTCTTCTCGTTGAGAGAAATCCTTGTACCACTAATATTATTTTCATCCCCAACATTTGATTGGTGGTCTTCCCCTTTTTCACAAGGAGTCTTCTCTCTTGGATTCTTAGCAGACTGCTCTTGGTAATTTTTATTAAGGTTGTTTCTGTTGAAAGGAGGTTTGAATCCTTTTCTCCTCTGATCAAATTTCTCTTTCTTCTTATCCTTCCAAGATTTATGAAAATATTATCCGCCCTTTCATTTCTCATACAAGTACTTAGCCTTCCTTATGGTCTCTATTAAAGTTCTAGAATCACCATATTGGATATTTTATTTATAAAATGATGGAATTCTGCTCAAGAACCTATGTATCTTCACCTTCTCATTATTGATAAACCCCACACACTTCAACAATCCCAACAAATTATTTTCATATTCTATCATGGTCACGCTTCCCAACCCGAGTTCAAAGAAATATTGCATATTCTTATCATAGAAGTTATTTGAAAGGTATTCCTTCTGATAATATCTTTTGAACTTCTTCCAAATCATCCTGTTCTCATTAATGTTCTCAAATTGTTTCAACTCATCCCACCACATAGTATCTTTTCCATGTAAATGGTAGGTGGAAATTTTGGCTTCTAAGTTAGATGAGTAATTGTGCAACTAGAAATAATTTCTTATTCCAAGAAACCAAGCTTATACATCCTCTTCCCTTTCTCTTTAACCATAAAAGGAAGGTGACTTAATCTTCCTCAACTCTCCTTGCAAATTGTCCAAATCATGTCTTCTTCTTTGGTGCCTAACATGAGACATTTATGGACTACTTATGGAATATTCAGATGAAAAACATTTCCTTGCAGAGTAAGGAGGTGATTGATGTCCATGAATTCTTCCAATACTTCTTGAATCACTAGTTCTTCTGTAAGTATATATTCTTTAATGATGTTTGTCATCTTCCTCTTTCCTTGAGCATGATCCATTCCTCATCTGCCTATGCAACCTATTTAAGTTTTGCATCACTTGAGCATTTATTTGATTTTTTTCTCTCATCAACTTCTCATTTTCTACTTTGTAACTTTTCACTTCTATATTCAAACTTCTCACAGTCTCTAATAATTTTTCTTGTTCCCCTTTGTTATGGTGCCCATTGGATTATGTCTCTGCATTACCAACACTGATATTTTGACCCTTGGCTTATTTCTCATGACTGAAGGCTGTTTATCCTTCCTCCATTTTCCAAATCTACATTCTTGTCTTGAAATCATCTTTTATATCTCCTAATTCTACAAAATGTGCAAGCAGACATTTTTCATTAGAATTATGCATATTGTAATTTTTTTGTCAATTAATGTTACATGTCCTTTTTCTACTCAATTAATGAAGAATTATGTCCTAGTTCTCCAAAATATAATAATTCCAAGTTATTATTCTCTAGATAATCTTTCCAATGACTATTCATGTGCCTCAATCCATTTCTGAGTTGAAAGTTATGGCTTCTTGAAAACTCTACTTTCACCCCATTTGTGCACTTCCTTCCACTGGTGCAATTTTATTGAAAGGACAACTTCTGTTGAATGCAGAGGAAAATATGTCGGTAATTAGAGAAAAAATTGTATGATATGTAGATAAAAGTAATGAAAAAGAATTCATATCAACTCTCATATTTTCAATCTGAATCTCCAGTTGAAAAATACAAGAATCTGGAAACTGCAACTTTGTTCTTTTTCACCCCTTTTCCAGACTTTGAAAGATTTTTTTTTACATTGATAGATAGTTCTTGCCTACATGGAAATTTGATAACATGGAATTGATGATCTGGTAGTGATGTGGTGTTGATATGGCTTCAACTACCAGAGCCTCAACCCATTTGGGGTATTGGGTTATCCACACTAAAACAAGCTTGCAAACTCTCGATCTAATCCACTGGCCCACTGTGGCACCGACCTATTAGGACATTGAATCCACACATCATAAAACTACTTGTATTATTCTGCTCTCTAGTATGCAGGGTACTAACCCGCCAAGGCACTGGACCACCATGCTTCCGTGAAAATTCTATCCGACATGGGAGAGATATGATGTCGGTCTGGTCGGACCACTAGGCCATCAGGGAACTGGGAAACTAACCAATGGGCCATCCAAAACCATTTAACACTACACAATGTCTCAAGTGCCTGATCTGAGGAATTAACTTGCACCTTGGAAACAAAAACTTGATGTGGCTTGCCACCTGGCATGACATGTGTCTAGAAGGACACCGACCCTGGCCCACCAGGGAACCTGCACACACCTATGTCCAAAATTCTCTGGAATTAGTCCATCAAGACACTGGACCCCACACACAACCTCCATCCAACTACTGTGATGCATCAGGTCCAATCCGACCCAACCACCAAGCCACTAGGGTACCGACCCACCAGGTACTTTGTGTAACTTCTATCTAACATGGAGGGTGATCCGATATCGGTCCAGTTTGACCACCAGGATATCGGCCCATCGAGGAACCAGTATTATCATTACAAGTTTGCATCCAATGACCCCGATTGAATCCGGTCCACTGGGCCCATGTCCCACTGGGATACTATATTTAACTATAATATACACCAACACTTTGGTCCTGATTCGGTCCATTAGACCACCGGGGAAACAGGGAATGCCCTCCCCCCTAGCTCGAGATCTATCTAACTCTCGTTTAGTTAACCCTGATCTGGTGAACATGCTTTTCTCATGGGTCTCAACCACTAAAATTTATATCACGTGCAAACTTCGCAAGGTTTTGTGGCTTCCTCATCACACACAAGTAATGTGAGTGTTCATTTTTCTTATAAATCGTTCAAACAAGCCTTTTCCAATGCATGTGGTATAAAATAAAACAGTTCCCTATAGTGGGGGATTCACACATGGAATAGATCCATGGTTCCTGTGACACTACATTATCTTGCTTGCAAACTATTGGCTCTACTTCTCTGATCATGAATGAGGAGATCGTTGGAAGGTCAAGGGCATGGAGGATCATCCTAGATCCAATTTACATGGTTGAAATATAGGGTTTAAACAACAAAGACACCCCCCTTTGGTACTATTCAATTTAAATAATTGATTTCTCTCCAAAGAAACTCATCCAAATGTTGTTGTTCTGCCATGTAGCAGGCCCTTTAAGGCCCAGTGTTGTAACCTTGCATTGATACCAATATGTGACGCACCTAGATCAATAAACCCAAAACAATTTTCTCAATTCTCTGATTTGAATTGGATCCACTGCCTGGGTACCTATAAAATTATCCCTCTTGGGATAATAATTTTTTTTTATACCAATTAATTAATAATGAAACAAGAAATAAATGAAATACCAACACATGCATTCATCAAAATTGTTGCTAACTATGAATTGTAATATTAACATTGCATGCACAACAATAACCAACAAGAAGGCATGGTATAAACACATCATATCTCAAAGATAATAATAATAATATACAACATAAATAAATATACAAGTAGAGATAACCCTGACAGAGAGAAGTTGTGTTTATCAAAACCAATCACCAACTGGCTACAGACCAATGACATTCCACCCAACCTTAGACACTATTTTTCCAAGTCTCATCAGCAGGTCACCCCCGAGCTAGGGCTATGAATGCATAAGGATGGGTTTTGGGCTATCACTGAGCTTCTCAACGAGTCATCATTCAAGCTCTCATAGGTTTCTCACAAACAACAAATCCGTTTTAGCAAGTCTCTCTTTCGCCTCAGTCTACACCACCCAAAGAAAGTGAACCCCCTTCACTGCTACATAGTCCCTTGGGATACCCACCTCTTTCCAGGGATCTAGTGCTCTAATAAGGAAATATCAATGATGGAAACTCTCATGATTCTTTGCTATGGGAAACTCTCTCTCAACTACCATTATTCTCATGCCCATAGGCACTCATTCCCTCCTTGAATGACTAGAAATTAATTACATCTAGCCAACCATGGTTGTTGGTCTTCAACAATTCATTTTTCTTTCCCCATGAATAGCCAAGAATGAGTAGCAGAGTGAATTAGAGAGGAAAAAATCCAAAAACTTATTTTGGTTCACAATGAAATGGCCAACCCCTAAGAAAATACAAAACATGGATTAAATATCAAAAGCATAATGTGGGCTTCCCCCAAGAATATCATGTAACCACCTCTTTCTCTCCAAAATTCCAAGGTGAGTAAAATAAAATGATTTCAAACTGTAAAGGATTATCCCCCTTAGATTCACCCCCCCTCTCTCATGGAATCATATCCCCCTATACCTCTTGTTCTTTTCTGTCTGGCAGCCAACGATGCATTTTATTATTGATAATGATAATTATACCACAAATTTCCACATCATTTGCACTTGTGAGATGGCTTAGTCCTTACCCCTAGCTTGAAAATTTGAATCCCAACTTCCCTCATCAAAATTAATTAAAAAACAACACTTTTTTGTCCATCCACGAGTCACCCTTATGAAAACCGTGGATGTCCAGGCCTTGCTAGTTTGCAACTCGTAGATGCCCCCAAAAATGTGAAAAATAAAATAATTCCACTTTTTAAGGTGGGGTTTTTGGTTGGGATCATTCCTAACCTCCCCTGATCCCGTACATAATTAAATTCAACCACCTCAACCTCTTTAGGATGGTATAAAGACACCTTTGGGGGCATGGATGATGATGACAACCAAGGTGCAAAGTTATGTTGAAGAATTTACCAGCTTCCCTATCTCTCATATCCTCTGAGTAAGACTCCCTTGATTCTGGAACTTACTTTCTAGTTGTCATTTCTCTCTCCTATATGACTATTGTTGGATCGGTGAGAGGGGTGTGAATCAATAATATAACAATTTAATCCTTTTTAACCATATAATTTAATTGTTATATCAGTGTAGCATTATCATCCAATAATTGTAGAGTAAATAAACAATGAGAAAATGAGCAATCATAAACATACACAGTACACCAATGTTTTTACGTGGAAACTCAAAATGGGATAAAACCATAGAATGCTTTTTCTTATATGTATTGAAGAATTACATTCATTAGAAGCACCAACTTCCTTTTTTTTCCAAATGCAACTGGAAGGAGGCTCCAACCCCCTAGTTTCTCAGGCTACAACCTGAGGCAAGCTCCAACTCCCCAATTCTCTGGCTACAACCAGAAGGAGGCTACAACCCCCTATGTTCTCTGGATACAACCAGAAGGTGGCTACAACCACCTGTCCTTGCCTCGTCCAACCGCCCTAACGTAGAAGTGGAATGATGGAACCACTGTCACACTATCACTGTAAGATATACTGCTGTAAACCTGTATCAATCAACCTGCACCAAACAAACAATACCAATAACATGAACCATGCATCAACCTATACCTCAATCTGTAATCAACATGTACCATAAACAAGTGCATCAACCATGCACCAACCTGTACCTCAAACTGTACCATGAACAAGTGCACCAACCATGTACCAATCATGTATCAACTACTCATCAACTATGACTCATCAATATGTACCAACATCATCAACTATACACCTCATGTATGTGCCAACTCATCAACTACTTGTCTCAACCATGTACCCAACATGTACCTCAACCAAAAGCCCTCATCAATTTCATCATCCAAATATTATTTGTAACTCTGTAATAGACCCGGTGTATATCATCGCATACTTGCAAACCTTCCTTAACTTTAACAACAAGAGACTAGCATTTTCATCAAACTTTTCTTTAGTCTCACATGACTAGTTTTGGATTAGTCAACATCCCTAACTTGAAATAATCATAACTATGTACCTGTAATGAATAATGATCTAAAAATAGTACACAATGTTCTTCGGTGTGTTTTATGCAATTCCTCTAGCTGTCACTACTTGGAACCTCTGAGAAAAGGAGTTATAGCAAAAATGGCATACCTTGTTGAATTCTAGCTTATTCTAGAGAGAGAACTTGTAGAGCGCGCCTTGCACATAATTTGTTGTATGGATCTGAAAATTTTACATAGAATACTACTTACTATAATCTAACCAACACATTTTTTTTTACCTAATTTGGATATGTTATGAAGAATTTATGATGTTTTTATCCGAAGCACCTCTTTTATACTAGTTTTGGGACTAGCCACAAACCCTATTTTCCACAGAGTGTAACTCCCAAAATACGACCCACAAGAGGAAATTTGTACCACGACTACTTGGATATGTTTTCTCAATTGCCTATCAATTTCACAGTCTGAGTCATTCTATAAAAAACGTTATTATGAAAATGGTGAGATGACCTGTAAAAAACATACCTTAGAAAGCATCATCAAAATAATTTATCCTCCCTTGAATTTCAACCTTCTTTACTTCACCTTCTCTCTGAAATTAGGCTTAGATATCCTTTCATTACCTTAGTCAACTGTAGATATTCAATATTCTCAAGTGTGATTAAAATGAGAGAGCCTTGCCTCTTATTTATACTTTCATATAGCTTCCTCAAGGGGTTACCTTTTAACCATCTTAACCCACTTTCTTTATTTTAGGGTTAACCAACTTCTAACCACTTGTCCAATTAGTAATTTATCCATTAAATTTATTATTTAAATAATTTATTTTGTATCCACCTTGACTTATAGTACACTCATCACTTCACTTTACCTCAAGGGGTTACCTTCTAACCATCTTAAACCACTTTCCTTATTTTAGGGCTAACCCACTTCTAACCACTTGTCAACTTAGTAATTTCTCCATTAAATTTATTATTTAAATAATTTATTTTGTAGTCAATTTGAATTATAGTACACTCATAACTTCACTTTATTATTTACCTTTTAAAAATCTCTTAAACCACTTTGACTACTTTGAACTTTTGGGGCTTCTAGATGACTCATGAGGGTTCTCCAACTTCACATGGACATAACTCTCTAACTGTGAGGAGTTATGTGACGTTCCACATACCATTGGAAATGACATGACATGTACTATCCATATAGAATAGTATTAACTGCAAATATATCAAAACTCATATTGTTATCCATCAAACAAACTTGGGTCCATTACCCAAACTTGGGTTCTCCAACTTCACATGGCCATAACTCTCTAATCATGAGGAGTTATGTGATGTTCCACATACCAACGGAAATGGAATGAAATGTACTACCCATATAGAATATTCTTACCTTCAAATATATTAAAAATCATACCATTATACATCAAACAAACTTGGATCCATTACCCAAACCTTTGTGCTACCAGAATTCGCTACCGAACTTTCTCCAAGGGTTGACATCTATCACTAAGGGTTGACATCAATATACAATATCACTCTCCAATGGTTGAAATCAATGAAAACCAACAATCCATACCAACTTTCCATCAACCTAAGCCAACTATCTGATAGGGTGTGTTCCTATCCCTATTGAGTCATCCGAGGAAGGGAAATCAAGCTAAGTTAATGCTTGAAGGACCATTGGAGGAACCTGAGCGATTGGCTTTGAGGCAGTGTTGACGGTTGGAGTTAGGTTGTAACCACTCATTTCTACCATTTCTAATACAATATTTCTCTTTCCCTCAATACTTGTGTGATATTGTTCAATTTACTTATGTATGTCAATTTGATTCACATTTATCTATATATTACATGTATACTTTTGATCATATAACTACCTTGTTGCAACATTTTATTGATCTCCTTTTGCAGATTAGTTTAGGCATAGATCAAGAGTAGATCGAGGGTTGAGAGTGAGGAACAACATCAACTGGTAGGATACAAGGTGTGGCATTTTTTCTCCTTTATCCTTAGTGTTGGACACATGTATAAAGATAAAGCTTGTAGTGAATTTTATTAATGGATATGATACACATATATACACATCTATATGACATTTGGATTAATGTCCAAGGTCTCTTGGACTCTTGATGTCGGTTACATTATCTTGAATCTTCACATTATGTGAATTTTGTAATCCCAAGGATTACATTTCCACCATTCCCCCCCTTAATCTGAAGGGGTGTATGTGAGTCCAAGGTGAGAGTTGATATATGTAAGTGGGAAACTAAAATATGGAAGTTTGAATTTGTTTATGGATGAACATGCTCTATGAATCTAGTGGTTTTGGGATGACCACAAACCAAATGGTGATGGTGGTTTAAGGAATACCAAAATCCAATCTGGTGGTTTAAGTATGACCACAAACTATGGAACCCTGCTCTAGGATCAATGGTTCTCAAAGCATTTCCTAAGTTAGCTAGAAGCTGGAACCTGATGATGTCTTTTTCTAATTGAAAGTTCTCTCGATGTTGGTTTAAATATTACCATAAAATGTTCTGTGGAAGAGGTTGAATGTCTTCTACCAAGTGGAGTTTTAAGGAAAACCACAAACCGTTGTCTAGCATAAGATGTAAGTCTTGTACTAAGTGGTGGTTTATGGAAAACCACAAACCAATCACATTGTTGTTCGATTGATGGGATTTTGAAACATGAGCCTGAATGACAATCGCTGATGTTGTTCCCCCCTGTCAGGTACAAGGTGAGAAGGTGCAAATATGTCCACTGCAAGATGCGTCAATATTTGAGACTGGATTTGTCTATATTACTGACATATATTCTTGACTCTTTATTACCATCACTAAGAAGGAATACACCAATAGTGGTTCTTTACTCTTACAGTTATCTTGTGTTTGAAACACTTATCTGAAGCATGATTTTGCTGTCCACAATGCTTGCAAGGATGAAAATTGAAACACTGATCTTCAGCGTGGCCAACTCACTGACAATGTCGGCATATCAAAATCTTTTCTTGAACTGGAGCAAGTGAATGTGAACTTTCTTGAAGAAATCCAACACTCTAAAACTATATCAGTTTGGTATATTATTGATTATTATGAAAGGTGACATCCTTTCATGTTCTATTCTTGTTTTTCCTTATTTCTTCCCAAGGTCTAATGATCAACTTGGAAAGAGAAAGTTGATCTGCATCTATACTTGAATATGGGGCTATCTCACTGAGTGGTTGTTGCGCTTGCTGTTGATTTAGATCAACATCATCATCTTCTTTGTGTTTTAAGAGAGGGTTCTGAACAATGACTAGTCCAAAATGTTGTCACATATTTTTTTGTTCAAGTGTGTCGTGAAGAAGACAAGTCTGAGTTTGAAGTAATGTTTCTTTCATTTGAAAAACTTGTAAGAACATTACAATAGACCACAACGTGGTTTTGTCAAGTGTGACTATATTGTTTATAAAGGACATGATTAGAGTGTTTAGTAACTTAACAGTTCCTCAACTCGATCCATGTTAAATATGGAATTAGATGTCAGAGGTTTCTTGCAACTCCACCCTCACTCAACTATGGAGACTCAAAAATGAAGGCAACAAATGGAGGGTGTCAGATTCTACCGAAAATGCACCCATTTATAATGATTTAGTTTCAAAAAGTATGAGTAACTTACAAAAAGACAATTTGCAAGTATACCTCGATTCTTATTATGGAGTGAAAAGGATGTTAGATATTGAATGTGTCAGTCAATCACCAACTTATTGGTCTTCTTTCCAACAACTGAGCAAGGGAACGAAATGAATATTTTCCCTAAAGCATTAAAGAATCACCTGGTGTTGTGAGTCGAAGCGCCTTGAATAAGCTCCCGTGGGAAGGAATTTCATCCATTGCAACTTTTAAGAAGTGAAATCCATTCCTTGATTATTGTGATAGAATATGAAGCCCGCCTGCCAAACTTCCTAATAGTTCTTATTAGTTTGCTTATTTGTCCTCGAGCTCCAAAGAACAAATTCCGCTTAGTAACATAGGATTGACTATATCAGAAGTTGAGCGGAGCATGTGAGTTTTTTTTATGAGAGTACTAGTGCATAGAATTGTAATAACCAGAGAACTCCATACTTGCATTGGGAGGATGGACATAAAAATATAGGTAATTTACATATTTACTTCAACGTGTGAGTTTGTCAATTCATTGTTTACTAGCGTCATTTGCAACGTTGATTTTGCACTAAGTTTCAACACGCTGATAGAGATTTATATATCTGGAGATATATGCCAAGAGCGATGCATCCCTAGCTCTGAAACATCACAATGGGAGACTAGTTATAAAAATAAAGGTGATATGCGTCGAGAAAGGCAGATGTTGGGGCGCCTGCAAATTAGGGTTTTGATTAGAGAGATACACGGGTTGAAGAAATACCAGAGGTGTTACTTTGAAAACGCTGGCGAGACTAGCAGAAAGGAGATAAAAAATGAGCTCAGGAATAAATAGAGAAGCACAAATAAAGATACCCTAAACCCTGTAAATGGTAGAGAGTGCGCATATGGAAGGGAGATGGAAGAAAAATAAATGTTTATGCATATTAGGGTTTCTGGATGCTGGCAAAAACTAATCTCAACATACAAACACACTAGCAGATAGAGTAATGCAGAGATGCATGCTCATAACAAAAAAATAGCTATGAACAACTACCATAGCGAAATTCAAGCCAAAACACTATTGGCTCCACTTTTGGACACACTTATAAAGATAAATCTTGTAGTAAATTTTATTAATGTGATACATATATACACATCTAGATGACCTTTGGATTCTCATCCAAGGTCTCTTGGACTCCCCTTACATTATCTTGAATCTTCACATTACATGAAGTTCTCCAAGGATTACATTTCCAACACTTAGGTAGTTATTTCATTGCAAGTTTTGTATGTGAGGGTAGGTTCTATCTTTTGTATACTCAAAACAGGGGATATTACAATAAAGATTTGAAATATGAAAATAGACTCTTATGCAATATTTTATAAAGCCTAGGATTAGTTAGCATCATCTTCTCCATAAAAAATACACTTAAGTGTATATTTTATCCATTTTGTTACAATTAGATGAAAATATGGTTTCTCGTTTTTGGAAAATATCCAAATATTAGTGAAGTTTCAATTGTAAGTTTCATACCTTTATAGTATAGCATTGCACACACATTATATTTATAAAAGATAAAGGAAAACAATAACATTCACTCACTGTACTAAAAAATTTACTATGAAAACCCTTAACCAAGAAAATCAACAAATGTATAGAGTCACACCTATAAATCTCATTGTATTAAATTCACCATTTACAATACAATATATATGATTCCACGACATCAAAAACCATAATCCGATGACCCAGATTAGATTCCTTAACTAGAATTATATTAAAATGGGCCAAAAAATTGTTGGCCAAAAAACCACTCAAAAAACATTTCAAGGGCTTTGCCCCCAAACCCTCTAATAAAGGCAGGGGGGGATACTGCTCCCCCGATGTGCTCGACATAATGTACATCACATGGGGATAAGTGTGCAAATAATATAACACATATCCAATGTCATTATATTTTATATGTAAATTGTATGTGGACTTTGTTTTACAACACCATCTAAACAATTTTAGTATCAAGAAGTTCCAAGTGGTAGGTGATGGGCCAGGGTAGCATTGAGAGGGAATAAACCATTTATACCTAAAACCTAGAGACAACTTAGGTGTCATGCTATTCCACCTATTTAGTTCTTCAAATTGTTGATTAAGTTTGTCACACTTAGTAGGTTATTTTTAGCTTGACATGTGGTTTTTTACA
Source organism: Picea engelmannii (assembly GCA_009831015.1). NCBI lineage: Eukaryota > Viridiplantae > Streptophyta > Pinopsida > Pinales > Pinaceae > Picea > Picea engelmannii. Next base: position 535,756 of record ML790417.1, read on the forward strand.
TCACAAAAGAAAATGATGTGCCACCAGGAACCTTTAGATGATGTGTAGCTTGGGGATGGAGAAGTTAATTATTTTAGAGAAGTTGGGATTCTTAATAGGAAATGCAATTTGGATAGGAAGGGTATATTGGATCCACTTCTTATCATCCTCATTGATGATCTATGTTAAGGTTTCCATGTTATTCGGTTAGTGGAGGACCCTATTAAGAAGTGATTTTTTAACAAGGTAAGTAGAAATGAATTTATATAATTTAATTTGTTATATATCTGTCTATATATCCATCTATCTATCCTTTTTTCCCAAGGAAAAAAGTCAAGTAATTTTGTAATATAGAAAATAATTACAAAGCTAGATGTTTGTGAAACCCTAAGTGTTAGCGCAATTGGTCTTGATGCTAGTCGTGTGTACCCTCCCTGGAAGTCATGGGGAGCTCATGGGTTTTATTAGCATGCTCCTTGGGGATACAATTTATCCCTCCTACCATCCATGGATCATGGGAAAGTATTCAGTGGGTTTTCCACGAAGCTTTCTTTGAAAAAAAAGGTAGATGTTTGTGAGAATTCCAAAGGGCATTAAAATCCTAATCTTGTAACAATACAAAGATGTGACTATGTAGTTTTCAAAAAGAGATTTGATTTTGATATGATCTGTCCTTGTGAAACAAAAAAAAAACATCCTTTAGTTTGGCAGTATATGCATACATCAAAACTATAGATAGTCTTCATAATAGAAACAAAAAAGCTTACATCAAAACTATAGATAGTCCTCATAATAGAAACACAAAAGAATTGTTTGATTAGAATAATTTAAAACCATGGGTCATGTATATATTTTGATGTGTGAGTTGGAGTGATCTCAGTAATTCTCTAGATTCCTCTTCCAAAGGCAAGTACGACTTTTTATAACTTGTAAAATTCCTTAATCTTGTTCGTGTGGTCATGCTCAAAAGTGATGTGAGAGAAAGTTATTTTTTTGCTCATAATATCTTGAAATAAAGGTTGCAATGTGAAGTTTTGTAAAGAGAAATCCTTCATCCATTATATGATCAACAAGGAATCACCATAGATTTATAAGTGGGAAATTCCTTTTTACAAAGCCAACAATAACACAAGTTTGAGTGTCAATAATGTTGATACTGAGAGGGGGGTGAATCAGTATCAAGTACAATTTAAAAACCTTTTTCAACTTATACTTAAACCATTCAATTATATCCAATGAGAAATTAACAATAGTATAAGAGTTACACCAATACACCACAATACACCATG
>ML790417.1:541650-581927 GCA_009831015.1 Picea engelmannii
CTCTCTCTCTCTCTCTCTCTCTCTCTCTCTCTCTCTCTCTCTCTCTCACACACACACACACACACACACATTATTAGGGAGTTTCTCAACTAAGGTACTCCATTTTATTTTTGTTTAAGGATAATAATATCTTGCACTGCGGAAGCCCCTATGTGCTTGGATAATAACATGTTCAATTTTATGGTTTATTTTCTTTTTTATATGAATCTAATTGGCTCCACATTACAATACAATGATTGACACAATATTATCTTTTTCCATGATCTATAATTATTTTTTATCTCAATTTAATTCAATGCTCTCTCTCTCTCTCTCTCTCTCTCTCTCTCTCTCCACATCCAACTTCTTTGTCTTGCAATGAAACATGAGGTTGTCTTCCTCTATTGATGCATCTCTCAACATCACATTATTAGGGAGTTTCTCAACTAAGGTAATCCATTTTATTTTTGTTTAATGACAATAACATGTTCAATTTTATGGTTTATTTTCTTTGTTCTATGAATCTAATTGGCTCCACACATCAATGTTTATAACCCTTCAACAAAGATATTTTAACCCCATCTCCATAGGACCCTAATATACCACTAGTTGTCTCTACCATTTCCAATACAATGATTGACACAACATTATATTTGTGCATTGTCTATAATTAATTATTATCTCAATTTAATTCAATTTAATGATAGCATGTTGTTCTTGTTATGGTTGTTTTTCATTACTTTATTGATTTGATTGAACTAGATTAGTTTGAGAATGAATTGAAAGAATGCATAATATTTTAGAAAAGATTATAAAAAACAATAGGGTGTTGAAGTGAAAAAAACTTCTATTAAGACTCAATGGTGAAAAACATTGCAATGTACATATAAACATATAATGTGTATAATGGTGGTAGATAATATATGTGAAGAGATGTGATGGCTATACAGATTTTCAAAATTTCCTTAACAAAAGGAATGTTGTTGGGATCTTTGGGATTTTTTTATAATGTGTGTACTATTAAATTCCCATTATCATATGATAATGAAAAATAACACATAAATTAAAGTTTGGCACTTTTAAGCTAAGAAAGCAAAAAAAACTATCTAGGTTCTTGAGAGAGAAAGGGAAAAGAAAAACATGTAGACTTTTGCTCCTTGATGGATTATCCAAACTTGAAATGGAAGAGTGGGAGGAGTACCAACTCCAAATAACTTTCAAGAAAGACAAGAAAAAGAACCTTCCCTAATATATGATAAAAAACCCTAGATCTAACTAACAAGGGAAATTAACACAACTTCTAGATCTACTTAAAATTTTCAATTAAAGAAGGGCATGAAAAGTGATATTAAACCCCAAAAAATAAAATATAGGCTAGGGGAAATAAAGGACATTATATTACAAGTATAAAGTGGTGGATCCACATGTAATACCCCTAGGCCGAACCCCAAATGTAAATGTGTGTGTGTGTGTGTGTGTGTGTGTGTGTGTGTATAAGCTGGTGAGTTGTTGGCATCAAGTCTTGGATTCAGTTTTGTGCGCACATACCATAGTTTGGTGATTGCGTGAGGATTGTGCATCAAAGAAAGAACCTTCACATTATATAGTGCAACGCACACTTGTGTAAATGTGTGAGGATGACGCACCAAAAAAAGAGTATGCACATCCCAGAGTCTTGCCCACATCAGATTAAATGCCCAATTTTGAGGCCAGAGAGCGTTTGTATATATGCTTGTGTTTTAAGGATGAAGAGCCTAAATGAAAAAGGCCAGCGTGCCTGTATTATAAATATAATCACCTCAACATTGTTAATATATGTTAGCCTATGGCTTACCTTTACCAATCACTAAGTCTAAATTGTCACCTATATTTGTATTATTCATTTAGGATATTAGTAATATATCCTCAAGTGATGACTAATGAGTTAGTTAAGATTGCCTAGCCTAGTCATCATGCATGATTTTAGGATCTAGAGAAAATCTCTCTATGAGGTGGCATCACCCATTGTACTATAAATATGTAACATTGGAGTGAATAATTAAGGGTTGGCTATTATGCCTTTTCCACCATGTTGTTGTTCTTGTTTCTGTTTTATCAATTGTTGTTGTTCTTGTTTATAATTTATCAATTGGTATTAGAGCACAAGGATAAAACCGTTGTGGGAGTCATGATTTGATGTAGTGAAGCCACCGCTGCCATGGTGTAATTCTAGTGTAGAGAAGTCGTGGAGTGCTAGAGCCGTGTTATAGAGTTGTGGGCATTAAAACCACGCTCGTGTGGAGGATTCTTGTTGCCACTACCAGATACCTTGATTGTTGCTACCAGATTATTACTCGCTGCGAGAGTGTTGCTGACACCATTTCTAAATGATATAGTAGTGTGTATATCCATGAATTTCACGAGAGCTCGAAGAAGAGAAGAGACCTACAGCATAGGAGGAGTCGCTCAGTGAAGTAAAGAAGCCACTCGCTGAGGGCTACACATATGATATATCGAGGATGTTAGGTAACCACCATCATTGGAGTAGCAATCTGGTGCGTGAAGAACTCATTCATTGAAGCGCCAAAGTCATAAGACCATTATCTCAATCTAATGATGATAAATGTTGGACACAAACTCATTTGGTGAACCCGACGTGAACTGGTGCGTGTGACTTGTAGACTGTGTATTTTTTAATTTTTTTTCTACGATTTTTGTAGTGTGTATGGTGGAGCGCTTATGCCCGTGAAAAGACTGACCCTGGTCTCTTACTTGCGAGCTTCTGATCTAGAGCTCCTTTGAACTTCAAATATCACAACAGCTCCCCCAACTGAAAATACAAAAATCTCTCCAAGAAGATCCATAAAATCTTGAACAACTTTCTCCTCATCCAAGGGGTGAATCGCTACATTAGTGGCATGTCCATATATAGGCCTTTGGAATTGTGGACTGAATTTGTGATTTTTCTGGGCAAGATTGATGATGAGACTCTGAAACCGAGGATGGTGAGTGACCTGCAATTGAGTGTGTTTTATTTTCACGAGCTGCCTGAGATATTTTGAGCCATTGTAGAAAAGAAGAAACTAAGATTATTCCTGGGTGTGTAGATTTTCCAAGATATGTTAAATATCTATGCAATTGATGTTGTTAGATATTTTGAAGAAATCATTGAGGAACAAGGATGAGTTGCAGTTTATATTTCATGTTGAGATATCCAACTGTGGTATGTGCAATAAAATTTCGCTAATAGAGAGAGGACCTCTACGGTGATGGATCCAATAATTCAAACCTAAGCGACATATATGTTTGCAACCTGATTTATTTGATTGCTCTCCATATTGTTTTTCGATCTACAGACCCAAATATTCATAGCCATTATTGCAGGAAAGATGATCATTTATTGGTGAGCGCTTTGGCTCACTGTTTGATGTGACCTATCTCTGTAAAGCAAAAGGAGGATGCGCAATTGCTTGCTACTCTCATGGGATGGTGTTTAGGATGGCATAAAGGAGGCAATTTTGTATGAGAGAGAAGATTTGAGGGGAAAATTTCATAAAATTTAGATAAATATGGATTTTATGTAAAAGGATGATTTTGTAATCCTGAAGATAAAAGAAGAGAGCGATCTTATTATTGTAATCATGAAATAAAGAGATTGAGAAGATTCGAGTGCAAAACTCTCATAACTTCTTTTTTGATGCGACTATACGAGGGTCAAGGCCAAGCCCCGATAGTTCGTCTTCTATTTGCGGCGCATTGTGTAGTGTGGTTCATGGCTATTTTTTGAATGTTTGGATGTTTCTTGTCTATTTTTGACATAAACAAACTTACAATTTTAGTATTTAACGCAACACATACAAGCTGAAGCAATGTTACTCTTGCACATGCATTCAATAAAAAGTAATGCAAATCAAGCATCGACAAATAATACTAAAGCAATGAACAAGTCAATCTCGTAAGCAAAGGAGAACTAGACTCAAAAGCATTGACAACATATTCAAATTTGAAGATTAATTCAACTTTGAATCATGATTTATTGTAACTTGCAAATAGTCCTTTTGTAAGTTTACTTGTCTTTTTAAATCAAGTTGAGTTGAATTGAATTTGTAATTGGGTGCATTCTTGGTTGAGCCCGACACCATAGAGTCATTGTAAATTTTGAGTTGAAATTGACAAGGTTGAATAGTTTAAACTCAAATCACTGTAAACATCACAGTTTGGATGCATTTTCAGTGTTAACCGACATCCTCAACTTCTTGGAAGCAAGTTCAAGCAAGGAAAGTTCAAGTGAGCATGAATAGCAAGTGAGTGTGAAGTTCAAGCGAGTGATTCAAGTGAGCAAGTTGCAGATAAGCCTTCTTCTATCAAGTAAAATTGTAATCAGGATCTACCTGCACAAGGAGACCTCTTTTAGTCTTTTGAAAATGGCTTGAAGTCTCGAATTATTAGAGTTACTGAACACTCTAATAAACACCATTGAAGACAACACAGTGATAATGAACAAAGAAACTCTTCAGTCAGTGATAACTTGTTTGCAAGTGATGCAATATAAAGTTATACTTCTTCAAGAACAATCTCATCTATTGAATGATGAGTTGATAGAACTCAAAAATCAACAGCCAGTGAAGTGTTCTGAACTAGTTTTTGTTCAACACAACCCTCTCTATGACGATGATGATGATGATGCTTTTGATCAACAGTCAGTGAAGGAACAACACAGTGATACAACTTCAGAATCAGTTTCAGACGAAGTTGAATCTATTTATGAACCTACATTTCAAGAGTTTTCTTTTGATTTCAGTGAAGAAAACCTTTCAATGATGCATCAACATCCAGTAAATCCACTTCCACGGATTTCAAAGCAACAGGTTCATAATACTCTTTCCAAGCCCATCATAAAACCTTGGGAAGAAATCATCTACAACAAGAATAGAACAAGACTTGGATATGACAAGGAAGTTACCTTTCATATTCCTGATTATTCCAGACCAATCAAGTTCCAAAGTGATGGATTCATTCAAGAAGATTCACTTTCACCTGTTCAAGTTCAACATCAGAATGATAAGTGCCAACATTGTAATCGAGTTGGTCACAAGGAGAATCAGTGTTTTGATCTCCATCCTTGCCAGCATTGTGGCAAGCATAACCATTCTTCAAACAGATGTTCAACACTGAAGAAACCTACAAGATTGAAGATTCACTATGAGTAGATTGATCCTTTGCAATGGTCATCAACAACCAAGCGATTATATAAGTCTTACCGTATAATTCAATCTCGAGTAAAGACCAATCTTGTATCAAATAACATTTGTGTACCTCACATAAGTGGTCCCCTTATGGCGTAGCTTTCGAGCATGGCCCTCACGAGATGAGATAACATGAGGTTTTTTCTGCATGCCCACTTTGTGTTGTACTCAAATGGAACAAGTATGGTACTCTCTTGAGCCTAGAAGGGGGGAGTACAATGATGTAACTCTCATGCACCTTAAGGGGGGGAGTTCAAAATTCTAGTGAAGATGGTTCATGAAACCACTAATGGTCTCTCCTTTCAGCTGATAAAGGGGGGAATTGATGATGGAATTGAAGATGATTGTCAGACAGAAAGTTTCGACAACAACAAACATCAAGTATGCTAGATGGGCATGAAGTTTTCCAAATGGGCAACTGCGGTTTGTAGATGACAGACTTTGGTAGAATTATGGTTCAATAAGTTTAAGTTGATCATATAGATTTTGATTTTGAGAGCAATGATGTGAACATTTGGTTCACATAGATGGTCATTTGACCTAGCAGAGGACAAGAGGATCCTTCTGCATTGTAGCTTGGCATTTGATTGAGTTTTCAGGCATTTTTAGGGATGTGTCAGACTAGAAGTTGGTTCACTCTCATCATATTGGAGTTTACATTAAGTAAACAATTTGCATGCATCCTGGCTCACATGATTACATTGTGAGATTTTCCAGAGATGGCAGACTTTGGCAAGATTATGGTTCAATGACTTGCAATTGAATCATACACATGATACATTGGGATGTTGTTGGACACCTAAAAGTGTCAAGATTGGTTAGCGGTTATCCAAAAACCATCAGATACATGGTATCAACTGGTTAGTGGTCATCCCAAACCACAGATTTAGAGAGAACTTTCAGTGATACACTGATAGTAGAGTGGTGATACTACATGTTCACCAATTAGCAGAAGACATCAGATTCTTCTAGCTAAAATACTTGGCAAAATGATCAAATTGTCAAGCAATCAGGGAATGTTTAGATATTGCAGTTGTTCACTTCCATATCTCAGCTCTCGTCCATTTCATTTCAAATTAACATGTCCAACATCCAGATTGGCGGTTTTTCAGGAAGTTCTTCATTGAGGCTCAACACAGGATTTTCAGTATGAAGACTTGGAATTGATACCAGTTTATGCTTTATTGTTTGTATTATTGATCGGACTTGTGATTGAGGGGGGGATTGTTAGCCTATGGCTTACCTTTACCAATCACTAAGTCTAAATTGTCACCTATATTTGTATTATTCATTTAGGATATTAGTAATATATCCTCAAGTGATGACTAATGAGTTAGTTAAGATTGCCTAGCCTAGTCATCATGCATGATTTTAGGATCTAGAGAAAATCTCTCTATGAGGTGGCATCACCCATTGTACTATAAATATGTAACATTGGAGTGAATAATTAAGGGTTGGCTATTATGCCTTTTCCGCCAAGTTGTTGTTCTTGTTTCTATTTTATCAATTGTTTTTGTTCTTGTTTATAATTTATCAATATAACCACATCACTGCACTCATACTCAAATCATATGAAAAAGAGATGAAGGATAAACTCCATGGAAAAAGAAAAAGGGGAAGCTTAAGTCAAGGGAATGTTTTATTAATATTTTCAGAAGTTTAATTTATAGATATGTATTTATCCTAAGTTTCCAAGGGTAGAGAGTGAGTCACCAAGTGGCTAAATCTACTTCTGAAGGTGAAAAATGTTGATTTGAAGGCATGCAATACATATTTTTGGCCTTGGTCTAATTCAGGAATAATCTCTCATTTGGGGAATCATTCAGATGAATTTCCTTTGCAAAGGAATACATATTTTGTGATAACTTATTGTTATTGCTTAACCATGTGCTTGGGAATGATTGTTTACTATCAAAGAGGTGTGTTTTCAAGCCCGTGGGAATTCTCTCTAGGTGAGAGTTTGCTAGGAATTGTTCCCTGGTGTGTTGGGCATTAGATACAGGGCTCTGAGACTTCCTGTCAGGCCTATTGCTAAAGCCCTGGAAGGGAAGTGGGGAAACCAAAGGACTTTTGAGAAGATAAGGGGCACAGTTCCTGGGGTGGGACGAGCATGTGGGGAATGAGGAACTGTAGTCTAGTTGTAGCAATTGACACCTTGGACCATGTATTTTTACTAAATATCAGACCATAGCTTGGCGGTAGGAACCCTTTTTCCCGTGAAGTTTAAGCCCAGCTCTAGGGTGACCTATCGCTGAAATATTATGAGGGATAGAGTCTATGGCTGGGAGGAACGTCTGAGTCCTACATGGAGTTGGTGACTTTTCGTAAGAGAGAAGTGTCCTTCATAGGATTGTTTAATTAATGTGTGCTCTAATGTTCGATTTTGAATGGGTTTATATTTTGTATGAATTTGCATCTGCATAAACTCTATGCAATGTTACTACTTATATATATATATATATATATATATAGGTTTCTTATTCATGTATGTTGTGACATCTGTTTACATGATAGTTATAAGTGTTTCTTTTTAGCTAAATATATGATGAATCTATTTATATTGTTGCACATGAGAAGTATGACAACTATTTATGTAAGTTAACTTTGTGGTATGATTAGAGGATACTTAGGCATGGTATGATTCATCGAGTAAGTAGTGAAGCAGAATATGCACACAAAGTGATATAATGTGTGTGCAACATTAGATTGATTACGTGAGTAGTAGTACTTTATGTGTAGAGCGTTGCGTGCACAACACTATATGTGTGTGTGTTCCGAAGGGCTAAAGCGTGCAATAGTTTTGTGACATTTATTCTACTGCTATAATTGTATTAAAATAAGTGTACTCATAGAGAGAGACTTAACATGAGGTTGGGCATAATACCCTAAGGTTGTGCACATTTAACCCGATCTACTTGTAACAAGGAGCGTTATAAGTAGTATCCACACACTAGGAATTTTGAAGTAGCATTGTCCATTAGTGAGCTTGGCATGCTACAAAGAAAATCCTAGTGACAAAAGTTGAGATTGTGTGACATGGCCCAACTCGGGAGTCTAGGGAAATCACATTCCGATATCAGAGAAATTGGTTCAACAGTGGACTTGTATGGGCCATATATTAGCATGAAATAGATGTGTGTGTTAAGTATTGATGCTGCGCAGTGAAAAGTTTATTTTGCGCGAAAAACCATTGGTGCATGGTATAGAGTTTTGATGCACACAAAATAAAATAATGTGTGGGTTTGCCCACTAGATTTTGGACATTAAAATCATCCATGAAAAAAGGAAAGGAAAGGATTATGATAATTGTGCATAGATTTCATAAAATTGTCGCATTAATTAGTCTAACAAATCTTGTTGACTAGAATTTTTATAGAATTAACAAAAATTAGTTCAAGATAGGATCAACACAGAGATTAAAATCATGGTAGGTGCGTAGATAACTTACAATTAGGAGGAAGAAATGTAAAGGTTGTACACTAGTATAGGTGTTGAAGTTACACAATCCAATGGAAAAAGGGAAGGTTTAGAAGAGAGCATGAACTTGGTAGAGACCACAAATTTTTTTAAAAAGGAAATCTAAAGTTACAAAGATGATAACAAAAGATTATGAAAGCCAAGGAGGAGCAAGATGGCTTCAACATCAAGTTGCTACAAAGCTTGGACATAATTGAGAAAATGATGGATAAGGAGACAGAGACAAGTAGGTTATGAAGATACATATCTCATGGTGAGGGAATAAAAACAAAAAGTGTTGACATGCATTTCCATAACTCTCCAAGATATTCAGTCGGGAGAGCGCACAGTGGTTCGAGTCCCTCTCTTGTCAGAAAGAATAAGAGAAGGTCTGGGGTGGACGAGCTACATGGAGAAATGAATAAGATCAATCCTCCTACTTTTGATGGTGAGCATAAGAAGGATGAGGATGTAGATACATGGTTTATGGGTATGAGTAAATACTTCCATATACATAATTATTCTTCACAGGAAGAAGGGTGAATTTCCATTTATCATCTCAAGGGGAAATTATCAATGTGGTGGGATCAGTGTGTGCAAGTGAAACATATTGATGAAAATAATGTTACTTGGATATGAATGGATTGCACATAAAAGTTGATTTGAATATCATACCTTTGGGCTCGTATGATTTACGCATTGGTATGGATTGGTTGGACCAACATCATGCAGTTTTAGAATGTTATAATAAGGCATTTACTTTCCTAGATGAGCAAGGAAATTTGAGAAAAGTTCAAGGCATTCCAAGCGATGAGACTATCAGAGCAATTTCATCCGTGCAATTGAAGAAAAGCTATAAGAAAGGATGTCAAGTATTTGCAGCACACATGGAGGAGGCACCCATGGATACAGTGTCAAGTGTTGAAGACTATGCAGTACTAAAGGAATTCGAGGATGTATTTAAAGCGATATCAAGTTTTCCACCGAAAAGAGATCAATTTCTCTATAAATATGATGCTAGAAGCAGCTCCTATATCCAAGACTCCTTATAGGATGACTACACCAGAGCTGAAGGAATTGCATATGCAACTTGAAGAGCTTCTAAAGAAGGGGTATATACGCCCAAGTGTGTCACCTTGGGGTGCACCAGTTTTATTTGTGAAAAATAAAGATGGTACGTTGAGACTTTGAATTGACTTCGGGCAGTTGAAAGAGGTAACAATGAAGAACAAGTATCCTTTTCCAATGATGGATGACCTCTTTGATAAACTAAGAGGTGCGAAAATATTTTCGAAGATTGATCTCAGATCTGGATATCACCAAGTGAGAATAAAAGATGAAGACATCGACAAGACTTCCCTCAGAACAAGGTATGGTCATTAAAATTTCACAGTGGTGCCATTTGGGTTGTCAAATGCACCAACTTCCTTCATGCTTTTAATGAATGGATTTTTCAGAGAACACTTGGATAAGTTCGTCGTCATATTTTTGGATGATGTCCTCATTTACTCTAAATCTGAAGAAGAGTATGAGAAACACTTTAGGATGGTGTTGTAGGTATTGAGGGAGCATCATATTTATCAAAATCTGAGAAAGTGTTCATTTTACCATAGGAAGATTCATTATTTGGGTCATATCATTTCATAGGAAGGAATAGTTGTGGACCCAATGAAGATAAAATCAATTGAGGAATGGCCAACACCAAGAAATGTAATAGAAGTGAGATCCTCTATGGGACCAACAAGGTACTACAGAAGGTTTATTGAAGGATCCTCACAAATTGTGCATCTAATTACATCCTTGAAAAAGAAAGGTGTGTGATTTGAATTGACTCCATATTGTGAAAGGAGTTTCCAACACTTGAAGAGTTTGTTGACAAGTGCACCGATTTTGAGAATTGTCGATCCTAATGCAAAATTTGTTGTGTGCATGGATGCATGCAAGGAAGAACTTGGTGGAGTCCTAAGTCAGAATGGACATGTGGTGTGCGACGAGTCAAGGAAGTTGAAAGAACATGAAATGATCTATGCTACTCGTGATTTAGAATTGGCAATGATAGTGCATGCCTTGAAGATGTGGAAGCATTATCTCATGAGTAAAATATTTGAGTTGAGAACATACCATTGTGGTCTGAGATATTTGTTTGGACAACCAAGTTTAAATGCCAGACAAAGCATGTAGTTAGAGTTCCTTAGTGAGTATGAATTGAATATAAATCATATCAGGGGGAAAGAGAACAAGGTGGATGACACACTCAAAAAGAGGGTGCATGAGATGCATGATACAACCATTAGCATGTATAAATTGGATTTGTGTGACATAATTTTAGAAGTTTCCAAATCAGATCCATGCTATGTGGAAATAAAGGCAACTTTGCAACATGGTATGTCGTAAAAAAAATGTGAAGGTTATGAGTTGTGAGAGGATGGGATCCTCATGTATAGACACAGATTCTATGTGCCAAATGATAAAGAGATGAAGAGTTTGTTATTGTTAGAAATGCATAAGGTTCCTTATGTGGGGAATCCAGGTTACCACAAGACAATTGTCGCAATCAATAAGAAACTCTATTGGCTAGGTACGAAAAATGAATCTTTTTATTTTATTTATATATGTCTCGAATGTCATAAGGTCAAGGATGAGAACACACATCCAACTGGTTTGGTATATCCTTTTCTCATTCCTGAGTGGAAGTGGGAAGTTATAACTATGGATTTTATAACTAAGATTCCCAGATCAACCAAGCAACATGAATCTATTATGGTGGTGGTGGAAAAGATTACTAAAGATTCCCATTTTGTTCGAGTGAAATCAATGCACAAGGAAACCAACATTGTTGAGATATACATGCGGGAAATTGCTAAATTGCATGGTGTGCCTAAGGAAATTGTGCCTGACAGAGATTCCAAGTTCACTTCAAATTTTTGGAAGGGATTATTCAAAGGAATTGGGACAAGTCTGAACTTTAGCACAACATATCAACCTGAGACAAATGGAAAAATGGAAAGGGTAAACCAAAAAATAGAAGATATGCTAAGGATGTATGTGATGGATAATCCTTCAAAATGGGAAGGCTACTTGCATTTTGTAGAATTCACTTACAACAATGGATATCAAGCATCTTTAAAGATGAGTCCATTTGAAGAAATGTATGGTATAAGGTGCAACACACCTGTGAGTTGGGATAAACCAATAGACCGCGCAGTAGTTGGGCCAGATTTACTTTAGAAAATGGAAGAGAAGATGGTAAAAATAAAGAAAAATTTAAAGGCTTCCCAAGATAGATAGAAAATATGTGCAGATAAAGAATTTAAAGTGGGTGACCACATGTTTTTAAAAGTAAAAGAAAGATTAAGTTCCATGAAGTTGAGGAATTTCTCTAAGCTAGTAGCATGATATTATGTACCATTCGAAATCCTAGACAGTATTGGTCCTATCACATATATTTTGGCTCTACCAACATCCTTGAGTATTCATAATGTATTCCATGTTTATTTACTTCAAAAGTATGTACTTGATGCTAATCATGTCATTGATTGGAATGTAATTCAGTTGGACTAAGAGGATGGCTTCTGAGTTCAACCAATGTGCATATTGGATGAGAAATTCAAGACACTCAAGAATAGTGCAATAGGACCGGTAAAGGTCTAGTGGACTTGTTACGGTCCCGAGGAGGAACATGAGAATGCTATGCGGGAAGAATATCCACATCTCTTTGAAGACTTTTGAAAGTTTTAGGTATACATGTGTATGTAATGTACTGAGGATAGTGCATAAATAAGGGGGAGGGGAATGTAATACCCCCTAGGTAGAACCCAAAATGTTTTGGATTAAATTTTGTGTGTACATCCCATAGTTCGGTGATTGCGTGAGGATTATGCATCAAATAAATAACGCACATATTATATAGTGGAGTACACACTTTTGTAAGTGTGTGAGGATGGTGCACCAAAAGAAGAGTGTGCACATCATATTAAGCACACGTTTTTTAGGCCAGAGAACCTGTGTATATATGCTTGTGTTTTAAGGATGGTGAGCCTGGATGCAAAAGGCCAATGCGCATGTATTGTAAATGTAATCACCTTAAGATTGTTAATATAACCACATCAATACGTGCAGACTTAACTAAGAAGAAAAAGATATGGGGGGTCAAATCCATGGAAAAGGAAAAAGGGGAATCTTAAGTCAAGGGAATATTTTATGAATATTTTTGGAAGTTTAATTTATGGATATGTATTTATCCTAAGTTATTGAGGGTAGGGAACAAGTCACCAAGTGGCTAAATATACTTTTGAAGGTGACACATGTTGAGTGGAAGGCATGCAATATATATTGTTGGCCTTAGTGTAATTTGGGAATAATCACTCATTCGGGGAATCATTCAGACATATTTCCTCTATGAAGGAATACATATTTTGTGGTAACTTATTGTCATTGCTTAAACCTATGCTTGGGAAGGATTCTTTATTGTCAAAGAAGTGGGGTTTTTAGGCCCGTGAGCACTCTCTCTAGGTGATATTTTGTTGGTAATGTTTCCTTGGTGCACTAGGAATTAGATACAAGGCTTTGATACTTCCTCTCCAACCTATTGTTGAAGCCCTGAAAGGGAAGTGGGGTAGCCGAAGGATTGTTGAGAAGAGAAGGGGAACACTTCCTGGGGTGGGATAAACATGTGGGGTATAAGGGATTGTAGGCTAGTTGTATCAGTCAACACCTTAGACCAAGTCTTTTTGCTAAATATCATACCATAACTTGGTGGTAGTAACCCTTTTCATGTGGAGTTTAATCCTATCCCGGGGGTGACCTGTCACTGAAATATTATGAGCAAAAAAGTCTATGTCTAGGAGGAACGTATGATTCCCGCATGCAGTTGGTGAATTTTCATAAGATATAAGTGTCCTTCATAGGATTGTTTAATTATTGTGTGCTCTAATATTATATTTTAAATGGGTTTATCTTATGTATGAATTTGCATCCTCATATTTTGGTTAACTTTGTGCAATGTTTCTACTTATGTGCAATGTTTCATATGCTACAACATATGTGGGAATGATAGTTTTAAGTGTTTCATGTTAGCTACATGTATGATGGATCTTTATATATTGTTGCACATGAGAAGTATGGCAGTTATTTGTGTAAGTTAAACTCTGTGGTATGATTAGAGGATACCTAGGCATGTGATGATTCACCGAGTATGCAGTGAAGCAGACTGCGTGCATAAAGTGATAGAATCTGCATGCAACATTAGATTGATTGCACACACAATAGTACTTTATTTGGAGAGTATTCCACGCTCAACAATATATATATATATATATATATATATATATATATATATATATATATATATATATATATATATATATATATATATGTGTGTGTTTTCTGAAGGGATAAAGTGTGTAGTAGTTTTGTGACATTTATTCCGCTGCTATAATTGTATTAAAAGAAGTGTACTCGTAGAGAGAGACTCAACTTGAGTATGCGCACAGTACCTTAATGTTGTGCTCAGTTAACCTGGTCTACTTGTAATAGGGAGTGTTATAAGTAGTATTCGCACACTAGGAATTTTGAAGTAGCATTGTCCAGTAGTGAGCTTGGCCTTCTACAAAAAACATCCCAGTGATAGAAGTTGAGATTGTGTGGTGTGGCCCAGCTTGGGAGTCTGGGGACGTTACACCATACCTCAATATGTTGATATTTATCGAAGTCCCTTTTACTCAACATTCAATCCTCTTAAAGATCTTTCTATAGTACAATGTTCCTTGATGTCTTTAATTTCTTCCTCTCAATCCTCCACAACAAAAATTGGGCAAATATAAATGAAGGTGAAAATTGGGCGTTCCTTTGTATGAGAAGAACACTATGTCTAAAATACAGATCAACATTGAAGACTCAATCCAAGATCAAGATCCGAATTGTCCAAGATTGATAACCACAAGTTAAGGATGCGTTGATAGTATTCTTGGTCCTTCCTAGGGATTTCACTAAAGAATACATTCATATTCTAAATATTTCTAAAAATATATGTGCTTTAGGCACACCACAAGTGATCAACATTGACATTCTTAACCCAGGGTCACATTGTGATCACGTTTTACCCTATAAATATGGGAAACACAAAAATGGCCCAATATGATCATTTTTAGTTCTTTTGTCAGGGATATATAAGTACGTTGTTCAAAATTACCATGAAAATGAAGCCATTTTCCAAATTTCTAGCTAATTTTGATACCTCCATACTAATTAGACCATGAATTGGTAATGTATCCCAAGATTAAAATTGTTTTCTACATGCATACCAAATCCAAATAATAATAGATCCCCTATAATGTATAAGATCAATAGATAATCACATGGTTGAAATACATTATGTGTTTATTCATCAAAATGGACTTTTTAGAGCCTAGAGAGGAAGTCACCTTTATGATAGAGGATAAGGAAACCAATTGGAAACACAATAAAAGGTAAGATAATCATCCTTTCTTTCATGATTTGGGAATAACCATTATTAAAATGAATATAATCAATTAAATCATATGAGTGGATCATGGTTCAACAAAATGGGAAGCCCATGCGAAAGTACATCATATAAGTAGATTTAGGGTGCAACAAAATGAGAATACCATTTAAAAATCCTCAACATCTCATTGACATCATCAATGTATCCTATAAAATCAATGGTATGACTTTCCTAAGGAGGACGCCACAAAACTAAAGAATATGAATCCCCAAAGTTGAAAAGGGGCTCAAATAAGTGTTAGAAACCCATGGTTTGGCTGAAAATAACCCCAAATTTGGGCTCAAACATTATCTAGAAGAAAGCCACAAATTACAATGGTCTTATACTAAATGTGGAACACTTATGCCATTGAGTATGATTCTACGTATGTGATCATGAGTTCAAATAAAATATGGGAGATACCATCTAGTGAGAAATGAATGATGAAAGTCCCTTCTAAATGTCAGGTAATCCACCAATAATGAAAATGTGCACCAACATAATAGTATGATCTTAAAAATGCAAACACATAATATGAAGTTGGATCATGAAAGGTACCATTTTTTCATAAACAAATTATCAGAATATATTTACAAGTGCAAGGATCTCTATCGATGAAAGAAGTGGAAACCAAGGTACTAAGCCTCTAAATCAAACTCGTAAAGGAAGCATTATGTGGTTAATAGGTAGATTCACTAGAAAAAAAGGGATTGATGAATCCATTCAACCAATATAAGGTGATAATATATACAATGAATGATTAAGACATAGAAATGAATCAAAAGGATTAGCCAAAGATGAGAATCATGATGTAAGACATCATTTGACATAGAGAAATAAGATAAACATTGATGTAGTAATCATCCAATTCAAATAAAACCATGGAAAATTTCTTAACCAAAGGTGAAAATTAATGGTAATTCCTTTGTAATGGAGAGTGAGCAATGTTAGAAAAAATGGATGAATGAAAATTCCATTTCGATAGGAAAATTGGGCTTGAAAAAACTGAATGACCATGATAACTAGGTGGAAAGACACAAGTGGGTGAATTTATGTAGATTCTCTAGTTAAGGATGAAACCAAAAAATGCCCAAATAAAAATCATGTGGAATTAACACACTAGAAAAAGACCCCAACTCGTAGTTCCTTTCCTTCCCCTAGGTTTTTTCTTATATATATATTTCATTGTTCAAAGACTGAAATAATCAAGAGAAGATGTAGGTTATTATGTTGTAAGAAAATAAGTTACCAAGCACATGGGAAAATATGGTAAAAATAAACTAAGGAAATGGTTTACACGCATATATCACAACAAAGTCAAAGAATAAATCAATAGATGGAAGTGACAAACAAAAAATAATGTGTCACAACAAACAACCAAATGAAAGGGTGGAAGATGTTATGGGAATAGCTAGAAAGAAATGAGAAAGGAGAATGAGGCTCACAATGAATAATAAATCTAGAATGTCTCCCAATCATATGGAATAGGATGGTTTCCAAATGGAAAAGTGGTGATACTCTAGGTATACCCATCATATGAAGGTTCTAGCATTAGACACATGCAAAGGTTAATAAGAAAATTAGGCTAATACACCAATGCAAAACGAAGCATATCTTATAGTAAATTTGGGTAGAAAATGGTTTATGTGCAATGTTATATAGGGAGATCATAATTGTATCATTTCAATAATATAGCTTATCAATCCAACCACGTCTAAGAGAAAGATCCAAAGGTACAAGAAATTTCATGCCAAGCTCCTAAACCAAAAAAACAACAATTAGGATGTCTTATTAGATACTTTTATGAGATATAAAATCCATAATACTATTTTCAACATTAATCTATTCATCAAAATCTTGTTCCATGGTAACACAATATTCTATATGATGGCAAAGTGAACCAATGTATCCTCTTCAAGTGCAAGAGGTGGTGCAACTAAAGAGGAATAAAAAATTGATTAATATGATTGAGGGTAATGGAGTGTAAGGGTCTACTAGTGGAGTTGTTTGGTCTAGGAATAAAGTTAATAATAGATCCAAGATGGAGGTAATCTCAAAGACTATATAAATAATTCATGAAATATAAAAATTGTAATCCCCTATCATTCAAAGGATTCAAAAGGATCATGATTAATGGGAATATATATTGCAAAAATAGTGGAAGTTTTGTCAAGGAGGTTTGTTCAATGAAATAATAGGAATAAAATCATTATAAGCAACTAAGGGTAAGATATCATCATGGGATATATGTGGTTGAGGATTAAAGTATGAGAGTTGATTAATGGTGAAAATTCATGCTTCATGTGGAAATTCCATCATATGATAGAGTGAAGATTCCATGGATTTCATGACATACATGTAATTCAACCCAAGGATAAAGTTAGAGTTCACAAAGGTTTTCAAATTTGATATATTAACTAAAGTATTCTTACCACTTGAATCAATGGGGAGATTACAAAAAAAATCCTATTTATTCACATGGTGTATTATTGAATTCCTATAATATGGTCATTGGTGGGATGAGGGTGGGAAAAACAAAGGTCTTCCAAGAAGACAAGAAAAAAACAAAATAAGAGGCTCCTTCGTCCACTATACATCAATGACCAATGATATTAGAGAAAAATATGCCTTATGTGGAAAAGGGTGGATCAAGGGACATATGGATCTGTAAGGTTATCTAGGTAAAAGGTAATGGTTGTAGAATACAAAGGGTGCATACTTCTATTTTATTTAGAATGTGTAGTTATAGTGGAAATTTTCCACTATAAGTGGAAGGGGTGCCCCATTTTCTAGATCATTTTGACTTAGTAGTGAGGTGGACATGTTGGAAATTCTAGACATTGTGTTAATGGGAAATTAAGGAGGTTGAAAAAATAGGAGCCTCAATAGTAGAATCGGTGGGTCCAATATGAGTGAGGGGTTTTTGCAACATTAAAACCTCTTTTTGGTTTATATAATTAAGAAATTGGACCCTCAATCATTAGATATCTACAAAATCGAGATGGATATTAACATAATGATATTTCCCACAAAAAACACAAGCACATATATTATCATAACCTTGTTAAAGTTGGATTTGATCTGAGTTTTCCTCCTAGTTGTCATCAAGTCTTTTCCCTTAGTAATACAAACAATTCCCCCTTTTCATTGGTTCATACTCTTACATTTATAAACTTCCTCTTCTCACTACAAAGAAAAGACCTTGTAGCAGAGGTTATAGAGGAGGTTTTTAGTGTTACAAAATTGGAAACAAATGTCAAAAAGACCTTCGCTAAATCATCCATTTTCGGTTGCGGATGTTTTTGCAGAGATTGTAACAGAAATTCATTATAACTAAAAAAATCTGAGCGACCAGAGGTTTTAGAAGATGTTTTTCTAGGCAGTGCGCTTCATGGTGTATATGCATCGGTGCGTTCTCAAACTTAAAGCATCGATGCTTACATTTCATGGAAATCACCAGGGCAATCAAAAAAATATTGAGGCACCAGCGCTCTTCTAAATAATAATGTATCGGTACTTTAATAATAAAAGTGCATTGTTTGAATCTATGATACCATGCACCAGTGAATTACAGGACAAACCCGACCTATGCATGAAATTGAGAATGCACCGATGCAGAATTCTGATATAGAAGCACCGGTGCGCCATTTTAATTAAATGCACTGAAAGGTCGATTTTTATTATTATAATTTGAGTTTGTTAAAATAGTATTACGATCAGTTATGGTTCATTGTATTACAACACCGGTGCGTATTTTATTACCGCACAGGTGTTTTTTAGCTTTGAACACATCGATGTTCATTTTCTCTTTTTAGAAACATCGACCTGTGACAGTGCAATTATTGTTATTTTTTAATTCCATTGTTCATAAAAAAATTGACATATATCTTATAATAGTATTCATATAAATTAAATTTTGAGTAGTGCAGTTGGATATGATGTTTGGATTAATTTTTTATATCATCATATTTCACATCTCTTCATTATAATATTTAATCATCCATATATATAATAAAACGTATTTTATTATATATAATTAAAAGACTCTTTGTCATACAAAATGGGACACTTATTGGTAACCCCTTGTCATTCAATTGGGACACTATGTCTATTACATTAAACAAAATGTTTTGTTTTCACAGAAAATTGTTTAAAAAAATACAAAATCTTGCATTGATATCCAAATATATTGATCATCATTCTTTGTTGGAACTATTTTCAGTGCTCAAGATACTTCCATGACTTGGGTTATTTGGTCGAATGTTTTTTTGATTGCCTTGATTATTTTCCTCATCTTCTTCAAGTTCCATCTACGAAAATAAAAATAAAGTGTAATGAGTGTATCTACATTGGTGAGAATAATGAAAATTGAAATGAATTTAATACATGAATGTAAATTGAAAAGCGACTTACCGTACAAAGAATTGACTCTGGAATGATACACATTCTTTCAAAACCAAATCTCATGCCTTTTGTCAACAACTCTTCTAGTGGCACATTTCCATACTTTGTTTCCTGCAAGTTTTATACCCCATAATAAATCATAGATTTAATATAAAGGATTTTTGTTGTTCCATTAATTATAAAATGAGAGAAGTAAAACAACATAGATACTTACAAATTCCACAATTAATTTTTGATATGCCAAAATATACTCACAACCCATACTTAGCCCAATGTCAATCAATTCTTATGATGGCTCTTCTTTATATGTTAGCACCTATTTGATGACATTCAAGGATGACTAATGTAAAAAAACTTAAAATATACAAAAATGATTGTAGGTTATATCGCATTCAGGCTCAGTGCATTTCAAATCCGTCAGGACAAATGCGAAAACAAATGAGAAAATGCCATGTCTCCTACATAAATTCAAATTCCACGATTTTTATTCTGGTTGAGGAATATTCCAACCTAAACTTGGATTGGTGACTGACTCTTTGGAAAATGGTTTCAAACAACTTCAACAAAATCAACTAGAATTTGGGAAATCATTCTATCCTTGAATATAGATATTCTTATTTTGTAATAACTGGTTTTGGTAAATGTAAATTAGAAGCTCAAAGATATCTATTCCAACCAATTTTGGGTGTATACCTTTTTGTATAAAAATAAGAAACTCGATGTAATCAAAGGGATGGAAATTTTGGACTAAGACATATAATTTTTTTTAATAAAAATCATTTTCAAATAGAAAAGGATTCTATATTTTGGGACTTTGTCTTATGTTCTCCCTCATGATGGTATGTTTTCCTTGTTAAATTCCTTATTTCTAAAGTATTCGTGAGTTATGTGCAGAAGAAAATTTAGTATGACCACTATTGTCTTCATCAAACATTATTTAAAGTGCAGATTTCATCAATTTGATTGTCAATTAGATTGTGACCTATATATTTTTGCAATTTGTTTATGTTTTGAAATGTAATTTTACATAAACTAATAAAAAATTATTTATATTTAATCTATGTTTTTCCTCTATCAGAGATAAAATTGATATTTATCTTTTGATACATTGATTTATCCTTGATTTTGTTTTCCCACTATTCTTCCAACAATATTTCAAATTTTTCCAAAGCATTAATATTTCTTCCCTTTATTGTTTGACATTTAGATTATTAAGAACTATCTTTAGAATATCATACCAAACCAGTATTAAACCTCTATCTTCTTTGAAAATATTTTAAAACCCCAACCACTTGAAATTTTAAAATGTCCTTGGCGTTGTTTCCCTAACCCGAAAATATCTTAAGGAATACGACAACTACGACAGAACAAGTCGTCACAGTTTTGAAATTCCTGCGATGAAAAAAATGGGTTCAAGTTGTCGTCTTAAGACTGACGATCTACCAACGAATATTTCATCAAAAACATGACTAAGTATTTCATTAGAAGTGGCGTCTGACTACCGACAAACTCGTGTTCATCGATAGACAAAAAATGTGAGAATGATGAACACGTGTTTGATGCGTTCATTGGAAGTTCAACATGTGTACGATGCAAAGTCATCGATAAAGTGTCAAAAAATTGTCCCATTGTACTAGTGAAAGCTCTGGAGTTTCAGAAGGTGAAATTGCATCACTAGGACACCCCCCATAATTGCAATTTCATGAATCCCAAGTATCATGCGGAGCTAGATAAATTTGGCTACAACTAAAGGTTTGGTGAAGATATCATCAACTTGATCTTCTATTCTGCAATATTCAAGAGAGACAATGTTCTCATGAACCAATTGTCTCAAATAGTGAGCATGAAGCTCAACATTCTTCATCTTACCGTGGGAAACATGATTTTCAGCAACCTGTATGGCACTCTGGTTATCATATCATATTGTAGTCAGTTGTTATAGAAAATATTAGCCTCACCCCATGCAATCTTGCACAAAAGGCCTTTTTCCATTTCCCTATGCAGACTTGAAGTCCCTTTTTTTTAAAATCCCAGACATAAAAATATAATTTTTCCACATATATGCACCTTGCCTACTATACAACATGTGTATATGCAGATTGCACCACTATAGCCCGCTTACATCGGGAAATGTGCCCAAAATTTAAAAATGGTGTCAGGTTTCCATGTCACGTCATGCGATCAATGATCATTGGCCTTCCATATACTAGAAACATTTTGACTTGGCCCTTCAGTTCCACTTGAAGGCTATAAATGGGCCAAATCCGAGCTATGGAAAAGAGGAGAAAGAATTCAACTTTGAGAGCAAAGTTACTCTGGAGGAATTATTCACTTCACATTGAGTCTGCATCCCTTTATCCTTTCACTTTGAATACATTGTTCAGCCCCCAAGCTCTTCCCTTACTGATTGAGAACTTCATTATCTCTCTTATATGAGATTGCCTTTGGTGGAGGATTGAAGTGGTGGAGGCCCAGCTGGAAGGAACTTAGTTTCTCATTTCTGAACTGTGTCGACACGGAAGTCTATAACTTATTCACTTCTATTGATTATATCTTAATAGAAATACTCTTTTCTCATCCAATTGATATCTTGAAAATATTTGAATTATTATTCCATGGGTGTATTTGTTATGAATTTTGATGGATTATGCTATTGAATGTGCTAACATCATATATTATCACCATATGCTTGTGTTGCTTGGTTGTTGAGGAGTAGTTGTAGGTATATTTCTTTGGTTCAAGTGCTCAACATTGAAATTCATCGAACGTTTGGAAGAGGTAGGCCTTTTTTCTTTTCTTACTAAAATATTTGTCTATATAATGTACTTGATATTATGGTTGATTTCTACAGTCATTTTCGTCTATTTTGGTTTACCCCTAGCCATAGAGAGATTTTCCTCGTAACAGAATTGGTGACCATACAGGGGAATGAATCTTTTTTATGGGGTTTGGAGTGTTTTTCTCCTTAGATTTCTCTCGTTCATATTGAGTTTCTTGTTGTATGATTTATTGACAAACTCTGTTCACTCTAGGTATGAGTCTTTCAGCCTTCTCCTTAGACTAGATGTGTTTTGACACATATACGTGGGTTTTTTCTTGACAGTCGCATACATACGCGTGTTGTCCTTCTACAAGTTGCGTACATACACACTTTTCCCTTGAAAAGTCACGTACATCAACCTTTGTTTCTTGTTTGCTAGGTTTGGTGGTTGTTGGGTAGGTTTTGATGATTGTTGAGTCTTCTTGGGTCTCTGTAGTGACTGTTAAGTGCCCGTGGAATGACAAGAAACCTGTCTTTGGTTGCATTTTTGGGTGGTGCCTTTCTCATCATATTTTCATTTTGATTTTCCTTGCACCTTGGGTTGGGTGTTTTTGCTTCTTGACATCCTACTTGATTTGTCTCTATCTATACACAGTAGAGTCTTTATATCAAGATGTTGTTCAGTCCTTGCATTTTCATTTTTTCTTATATTGAAAATACAAAAATATTAGGCATTTTACATTGATTGGAATCTTGATCTCTTGAGTCTTTGTCATTTATCTTAGTGCATGTAAAGAAAGATTGAATTTTTATTTAGAATTGCATAATTGAATTGAAAATTTCATTTTTAGGAAGCATATCATTTATTGGAAATTGAAGTTAGGACTTTGCATTGTATTCATATTCATTTAATTTACTTGTTGAGTCATAACATCACTAGTTTCACAACCACACCTTTTGAGTAAGCAAGGCCATTAAAATAAACGCTATAATTTAAAATTGATTAGTAACGATTTTATCTTCTAGGGTGCACAAACTAGCTTAGGATTTAGTTCCTTAGAATAGGATTTTGTGAGTAAACTTTTCCAAGGCTATTAAATCAACATAAGTGTCTGAATAAGGGAGTGGAGAAATCCATTGTATAATTGGTAATATCAGGAGGCTCCTCTTACACCGAAGTTAAGCATGAGGTTGCAGGAGGTCGGTTGAAGGGATATCCCCCCGATACCTTCTTAGCGTCAGATATATTTCTGGGGATCTATTCGTATATGGGGATCTTGCTAGTGCCCTTAACTCCGTGAGAGGCAGTGATTTCGAGGTTTCAGGATTTTCTACCCTACCCATATAGTGGACCTGACTTACCACTGTTCGCATGTGCATCGATTATACTGTGGTTGCTTAGTTGCTTGACTTAGGTGCCACATAGGTTACTTGCAGGGGTTATTATGAAGGCACCTTGAGTCAGATAAGGGTCAGACAACACACAACCTTTATGGAGGATTACCTCTCCGGGGGGATCTGACCAACTGGTTGTTAAGCCCACAAGGACCCTTATAACTGATTATGATACCTTCGATCTTTAGTAGGGAATCTCGGGCCCCTCTTGGGAGAGGCATACCTACTTTAGAGAGGGAGGCCCCTTTCAACCACTTGATCATGTTTGTGTGAATATTGGTCGTTTTATTATTTTTGGTGTGCTCTTTGATTACTATTTGACCTTCGGATTTGTTTTTTTATATCTTTAATCTTAAGTCATCGTGGAGTTGGACCAGCTTCCCCACTGCTCTTGCTACTTGTTACAGTTACCACCATATTTTGAGTCTTTTCCTTCTAAAAGGCGTAGAGTTATTAAACGTGGTACACACACCTCCACTTATCAGACTTGAGATTCTACAAGGATGAGTATTGAACTGAGTCATCAAGATATTGGGAGAACTTTCACTCCCATACCTACTATAGTTAATGGAACCCCTTCGACTTGAACAACCACAATGATTGTAGTGTCGGGGGCACCTATCATCATTGTTTCCCCTCCTATAGTGAGTGCTCAACTTATTATCGGGAACCCATTTGGGTATCTGTCACTCATCAGGCTATAATGTTCATTCCATCCTGATGGCCTGTAGTCCTTTTTCCTATGGTATGCCGAATTTTACTTCACAACTTTCAAACTCCATTCCATTCGTTGGCCCTAATGCTAGCATTGGACTTGGGGGCACAACTCCTCCTTATACTCTGTTCTTGTTGGTTCATTATGTTGTTGGCCTAGAACTTTTGTCGACCTTACACCAGGAAAAGGCCACTCATATCTTAGATCACATCCAGGAGTGGTGTAGATGAAAGAGGTTGATCAAGACATGAATACCCCCAGAATTATTGTTGGAATGGTTCCTTAAGTCCTTACAACCTCCTATTTCGAAGGATGTTGCTACATCTGAGGTTACATATGAGGAAGAAGTAGCATTCAAAGCCCAATAGTTAGATCTTATATACACTCAGTCTGGGATGTTATACGATATTCTTTCGGATGCACTGAGGTCAAATTATGACCCTAGAAAAAATCCCAGACCTCATGTTGATGGCATTGTACGCTCTGCCAATGTGAAATACACAGACTTCATGACAAGCCATTTGAAAGAGTTGTCACTCTCATTTATTGGGGAACCTTAAAATTAATATTGCACATTCGATCATTAATTTTAGTTTCCTGAGCCCAAACATCATTATGGAGAAATTATTGACAAAGGAGATACATTGATAACATTGATATATGAAAGGTTCAAATCCAGTGATATAATTCAAGGTCTTCCTAAAGTTGAACAATTGTCAGAAGCCCATTTGAATAATTCAATATCGATGAATCTGAAAGAAAGTTTTGAAAATTGGACTGGAGATATGACAAGATTTCTTGGAAGTCTTTGGGGGTTATTCATCAGTGCTAGGATAACTATGGGACAAAGTCAGATTCATTTGGTCAATCAGATTCAAAAATTTTACCGATCCCAAGGGGTACAAATTTTTGATAAGCATATAGAGATTATTGTACGCCAAATGACATCGAAAGTCTTAATTTCAGAAGATGGAATGGCTAATGTTTTTTCACTGGGAGAACTCATTGGATTATCACGAGCACAGAGAATGGATTGTGCTCTAGAAAAGGCAATCTACTATCAAACCATGTCATTAGGAATAACAAGGGCATATCTTAATACTCAAAGTTTTATATCCGAATGTTGTTGGGAAATTATACCCTACAGACTAACAAGCTAGGGATTAAACTTGCATGCATATCATGACCCTTAAGAAATTACTTTTAACCTTCTACCCCAAATCTAAAACCCTTTTTCACATGCAAACATGGGAAGAACCAACTAACCGTTTTATCGATGGTTGGTGTAGATCCTCTGTTGCGCTTTATCCCCTTGCTTCTGCTGCTCCTTCCAAAAAGAGGTCCTGCAATCAAGACAAAACTATGCATGCATGCTATTGTTCTACTAGAGGATTAGAAATTAAGCATAAATCGAATAAAACATATAAGACTCGTGCATTTGGGACGGGAAAAGTATCTTTTTATTAATCTCAAGATGAATCACTTACAATGATGTTAGAGACCGTCCACCGTTCCTCGATCCTGATCCTGGGCTCCTCCTCTTCTTTGTCCTCCAACTGCTTTGCTTGAATTCTCCTAAAGCTTTAGGAAAGGCTAAAGGGTTGGGACAAAATGGATTCGGCAATTGGGCAGAGTTTCTTTGCTATGATTTTCCTCCTCCAAATAGTATCCCTACCCCTTCTTTTATAGGCTAGAAGGAGCTAGGGTTTTGGATGAACTCTCGGCCATGCATGGCTGGGAGTTCCAGTTAACTGACCCAAAGATTTTCATTCCGTCGGCAACTTTCATGTTTTTTTGCTTTTGTTAGGTAAACGCGGGCTGTAGTGGGCCAGCCAGCGTTCCAACGCGTGCAGTAGAAGGCCTGCCAGCATTCCAACGCGCCCAGTAATGGGTTAGGGTGTGGGCTACTTAATTTAAGAGGTTTTTAAAGAGTTTGTTCAGCATGGATTAGGCAAGGAAAGGGTATGAGTTGGCCTGATGCCAGGTAAGCATGTATAGTGCAATTTAGGGTTATAACAGATGCCCCCTAATGTGTGAGGTCAGAAGAGCATCTGATGGCTGAAATAGATTACCAATTCTTTACCAATCTGTATTGATATGCTGAATGAGTGAGCCCAGGAATCAGGAATCAGGAGGTGCCATCTGCAAAAAATATCAAATGTCTCACCGAGGCGGGCATACCCATGCTCGGGATAAAATAGAACCATGGCTACCAATCAAATACAATGTATATCCATGTCAAATAACTATAAAGAGTAGCCGCGAACAATACACAGTGGAGCTACATCTCGAAATCAACAAGATATATATAGAAAGTATCCATCTCTCAGAAGCTGATTCGGCCGGATGGCTGTACTTCAGAGCTCGAGAAACAACTTCATAGTCTTCTAAAACTCGAGTAGGAGTGTAATATGAGTGTATGAATGCACTACCCAGAGGTCTTCGATGGCTCGTCGGTTATGGACTTGATAATCTTGATGATCGGACTGAAGGCTTCAGTGATTTCGAACAAAGACTTGATTGGACGTTCAGGATGGTCGGGTATGCAGACAAGAGACATATTGCAGAGGGGATGACTCAGGCTTAGTAACCGAATTCCCTTGGACAATAGCACGACAAGTGATAAGACTCAGGCAGCATATCTATTAATCATAAGTCTATGAAGCAGGAGGCAACGCAAACTCTCCATATGTTTGGAAGAGTAACCAAACGGTGGAGGACATAACTTCTATAACGAGCAAATCTTCCTAAGGTCGTACTACATCCCAAAGTCTAATGAATCAAACGGACAGATGTGCTTTATCCAAGGGCGACTCATAATGCTGCCAATAAAGAAAATACTTTTCTTATCCTCTTTTTGGGGTATATTTGATTTTTTTGTTCTTTTTGTTGATTTAGAAAAAAGAATAAAGGAGTATTACGTTACAACGGAGGACCGAGCACAACAAACATACAAGCTCAAGGCACAAGGACAAGACTAATGTTCTAGGAAATGATACTCAGGAAAAATCCTCCAGTGGCCAAAGGTGTTAAAACGCAGACGCAAACTGTTACTAGGCTTATGGGTAAAGGATGAAAATGCAGTTGATAGAACATACAATGGTAACATCCTTCGATGTAAGTTTAACAAGCCCAGAGAATGTAAGCTTGGTGTTTTTCATATTTAGAGAGTCTGAAAAAAAATAAAAGGAAACTCCATTGGGGTACCTTTTTCAACAATAGTCTAGTCGGTTCGAAAAAGGGGTAAACTAGCACCGACTAAACGTCAATTCAAAACCATTTTAACGAGTGTGAAAAGGACAAGATCACTCAGCTATTTTTTCACTTTTAGGGAGTCTGAAAAAATATTAACTATGGGACTCCGTCAGAAATGTTCTTCTAGACCGTTTTAATGAGTGTGAAAGAATAAGGTCACTCGGAAATCTTTTCAATTTTAGGGAGTCTGAAAAGAGCTTAACTATGGACTCTAGGGGGGGTTTCGTTTTCGTAAATTTAGTCCCTCAGGCCCGAAAAAGGAATAAAATTATACCTGAGGATACTCTTCTAAAGAATGGACATTCAATAGAGTATTCCTTTGTTCGTATAGTTGACCGTCCGGACTGAAAAAGGGGTAAACTACCGCCGGACAGACGTGACTTCAAATTTCAGTTTAACGAGCGTGAAAGTTCACAAGATCGCTCGACAATCTTTTCATGTTTAGAGGGTCTGAAAAGGGCTTAAAAGTAGACCCGTTCTGTTTTGGGAGTCCGGAGGGTAAGACAAAGAGTGAAAAAGACCCATGCAGATGAGGCTCGAACTCATATTCAGGAAAGACTATACGGACTCCTGAGCCTACAGTGTTGTTAGAAACGACATGGACACCATAATGCAACCAGGAACTACCTAGGGCATCCATGTTTTGGAAAGCTCTACCACCCAGTTGCAACACTTCTAGAGCAGATGTGACGGTTCCGTGCCACAACCGGATGGGATCGATCCTATATCGTAAGAACAAAAGGCAACAAGATGCAACAGTGGGGATGAAATCCTACCCTATATGCTCAAGTTGGTTTTTGAATTTTTTTTTATGGATCATCTTTATATATTTTTATTTTTATTTTTTGAAACTCAATGAAAAATGTCCCAATACCTGATCAAATCCCTCCCACATCACTCCTGAACCACTCAAAATGGTTTTTGGTATAAAGAAACTAATAAAAGGGCCCAAAAAAGTGATAAAAAGAGGCCAAAAACTCTATAAATAGAAGCTGGCAGCTCATTATCACCATTGTTGATTTGGAAATTGACTCTGCAGCCAAAAGAACCCCTTTTCCAAAGAATGTGATTCCGGGAGCTACGGTGGACGAAACGAACTTCTGCTTGGACCAAGTAAGTACAAACTCCCTCATCTTGCATTTGAATACTTCATTTGATGTTTGTTTTTGAGTTTGGGGGTGGGCGTTGGCCTCAAAGAGGTCGGCCCTAGTAAAACACGGGTTGTCCCGAGACAGCCTGCGGGTACCCACGTGCAGAGTCAAAACTGCGTGCGGGTACCCGCGACTGTCGCCTCGACAGCCCACGGGTTACCCCCATGCAATGGAAAATTGACTTGTGCAAGATCTAAACTCCCCTTTTTTTCTTTGTGTGTTTTGCAGGATGTATGTTCAGTGGAGAGAGAGAGAGCATGAGGCTGCCAATGAGGCAGTGGCCGCAGATCCGAATGTTATGGTTGTGCTGACGCAGTGTGGCTTAGTGAAATTCTTTCTGTGTCCGTATATGCGCGCTCAACCAAGGCTGTTGAACGCCCTGGTTGACTATTGGCACCCTGATGCAGAGGCCTTCATGATAGAGGGGCAATCCTTGGTGCCCACCACCGAGGATATTTATTTTTTGACTGGCCTCTTGAGGAGAGGGGAACCAGTCAACTTTCAGACCTTTCCTGCGGGGCCGAGCAAAGTCTCGGAGTTGATAGTAGAGTATTGCGAGGCTGGGACCGATCCGAGACCTTCCTCGGTGCTCGTTAGTAGGATCACCAGCCTCACCCTGCAGACTATTTTATCGCTCATTGGGAGGATTACTGACTCTGTAGCCGTGCATCAGGCTTCGCGTGCACAGATGAACTGTGCAATTCAGTGCATGAATGAACAGATTTTCGATTGGAGTACCACACTATTAGAGAGCATGAAGAGGCAATTGACTGATTGCCGACAGCGGACACATAGGAATTTTGGGTTCGGGACCATCTTGTGTTCATTTTTCTTTGAGAGAGTGCCATGCTTTAGTCCTCGGCTAACAGTACGAGGACATTTGGCGACTTTCCCGACAGTGTGCAGATGGGCAGCGTTGCTGCCGCGACAGGGTGGTGGGAGGACCACCGAGGCCTTCAATGATGATTTATTTGCGTGGCTGTCACGATAGATTCTGGTGATCGAGGATTACCCATATGCCGGGATCGACTTTTCCAGAGATCCAGTGATACCAGTGCCTCCTGGTGAAGAGCGAGGGGAGATGGGTAAGTCTCCACCTACCTAGTTTTTTTTGTTTGCATATGTAATTTTTATGTCTTTTTTGATATATATCATGTTTTTTGTATAACAGAGTTTTGATGGGTGAAGATTGTGTTGCGTGCAGATGTGGGACCCGTGCGACCTGCCGATTTTGCACGGAACAGGTGCCGCCCACGGCCAGAGGCCGCAGCTGCCGCCGCCAGAGGGGAAGTAGTAGCAGGGAACCCCCCAACAGGAGAGGATGAGAGGGCTCTTAGGCGGATTGAGCGAAACTTTACTGAGCTCACTCGCACAGTTCCCATGGCAGAGATAGAGGACTTGCTGCCCTCCATGAGGACTCATATTGTGGGGGTACCTCGGACATGGGTCCAATTGTTTAGGCATTTGGGTCGAGCTGTGTATGATTATAACAGGGCCCACAGGCCCTGAACAGATTTGTAGACTTTTATGTGCCATGAGCACTGACATGTATATATATTTTTTGAGGGCATAAGCCCTAGTGACTCGTTATGGTTCCCACTTTTTGAGGCGTTTGCGCCCATCTATGTACTCTGAGGATTTTCATATGTTTATATATGGTTTTTTATTTCTTTTATGTGTCTTTATGGATTATGTGTGAAAAAATGTATTTACATGTGTATGATCATGATCTTCTTATGTGTGAGAAATATGCCAATCTAAAATGTGATTAGCTAGAGTATCTGTGATTTGATTTAGACTCCTAGGAACATGAAAATATGTAATATAATCAAAGTTTTGTTCCAAGAGACGTACCCTAAGGAATCGTCGGTGTAAAGTTGGGTCATGTACCCGGTATATTCTATTTAGCTGCAACACAACCAGTTGAGAGTCTAGATAGACCCGGAGACGAGAAATACCCCATGACAAAGCGTCACAAAGAAACTCAATAGCTACGCTATACTCAGCAACATTGTTTGTGGTGTCACCTAAGCATATCCCCCCGGAAGATAACAACTGACCTTGTAGCGTAAAGATTACCCAAGCTGCGGAGGCAAGCCTCCGCGTGTGTCAACTAGCACCATCCGCATACCCAATGAACACCTCAAACTCACTTGACATCTACCATAGTGACGAAAGATAACATTAATGACACGTCCATGACACGTTTTTCAAAAGAAATGTAAAAAAGTAATAGCACAAAGACTATACATATGTTACAAAAAGTTACCCATAGTGACCATTCTATGAGTAATACTTCTTGAGGTAGAGCCCATTCCTAGGCTCCGCCAAAGCATTCCCTTCAAAATCGACCAAATGATAAGCGCCCTTCTTTAAAAACTCCTTAACAATGAAGGGTCTGAACCACATGGGTTTAAACTTTCCTGCCCCCAGGGGGTCCTTATCTTGGTCGTAAACCAGGACAAGGTCACCTTCAGAAAAAATCTGAGGATGAACGGACCTATCATATTGACACTTGACCTTATGTTTATGAGCCTCATTGGCCAGGGCCGCATCGCGACGCTGTTCATCAAGCTGATCAAGGTGTACTAACCGTTCTTCAAGTGGAGAAGTGTCTGGAAATAACTGTACTGCCAATTTCAGAGATGGAATTTGACATTCGATGGGCAAGACTGCCTCCAGCCCGTAAATGAGTTGGAACGGTGAGAAACCGATTGCAGTCTTAACTGACGTTCGGTAAGCCCATAATGTCGAGTATAACATCAAATGCCAATTGGATTTGGCTGAGTTGATGGTTTGCTGTAGCATTGTTTTAAGAGTTTTGTTAACACCTTCCACCTGTCCATTGGCTTGGGGATAGTAAGGTGACGAATGTTCTTTCCATAACCCAAGCTTTGATGTTAACTCAGACATCATTTGGTTTTGAAAGTGACTTCCATGGTCAGTGACAATCTCTCCCGGGACGCTGAACCGTGCTATAATTTGGTTAAATAAGAAGAGAGTTGCAGTCTCTCCATCATCTTTGAACATCGGCATGGCTTCGACCCACTTAGTAAAGTAGTCGACAACCATAATGATATAACGGTGCCCCCTGGTTGATGAGGGGTTGCAAGTAGTGTAATCAATCCCCCACTTAGTGAAGGGACCGACGGTGATAACAGGAAACATGGGAGCTGGGTGTGCCCTCATCTTCCGTGAGAATATTTGGCACAGATGGCACTTCTTGACCGACTCGATACAATCTTTAATAAGTGTGGGCCAGAAGTAACCTGCTCGTAAAATCTTTTGGGTTGTTACCAACCCAGATAAATGACCGCCACAAGCTCCTGTATGACAATCGTTGAGCACTATGACGGCCTCCTCATGAGTGAGACATCGACGCAAGATACAGTCTACACCTCTCCTATATAACATATCATTGAGTATGAGGTAGTTCTTGGCCTGATGGCGTATCCGCCGATGCTCATCACGAGAAGCAGAGGTAGGGCACTTCAAAGTTTGGAGATAGATCAGTATATCTCCGTACCAGGGGTCTGACGATTCAATCAAAAACATATCCCCGCGGATAGGCGATTCCTTAGGCACAACGTCACCTGACTCAACCGGAAGTTCCGAAATAAGTTCTGCGAAGACCAATGACTTTTTGGACTTGGCTGAAACGAAGTCTAAGTCAAATTCTTGGAGGATGACCATCCATCTACTGATTTTTCCGCCGATAACACATCGTGTCAACATGTACTGGAATGGATTCACGACAGCTATGACAGTGGTCTTGCGAAACAGAACATAGTGACGGAACCGTTGAACAGCATGAACTGCTGCCAATGCAAGTTTTTCGAGATGGGTATAATTAAGTTCCAGTCCCACGAGGCCTCGGCTCAGGTAATAGATCACGTATTCAGAAAACGAATCATCTTCCTGAACTAAAACCATGCCTATGGTTGACTCTACGGCAACTAGATATAATAGGAAATCCTTGTTATAATTTGGTGGCCGTAGCAGAGGTGCAGTTGTAAGGGCTTGTTTCAATGCGTCGAAAGAGCGTTGCGCTACTTTGTCCCAGAGAAAAGGAACGTATTTCTTCAGTAAACGCATGAAACCCTTGGTGATTTCGACATAGTTGGCGATGAAGCGTAGTAAGAAGTTCGCCTTTCCTTGAAGACTCTGAAGTTGTAAGATTGTGCGTGGGGGGGGCAACTGGACTATTGCCTCCACCTTAAGAGGATCCACCATGATCCCTGTTGTTGAAAAAATGAAACCTAACAAACGTCCTGACGTGACACAAAAGCTACACTTGTTGGGATTCAAGTGAATCCTGAAGTAGCGACAGCGTTCGAAGATTAGTCGGAGGTGCATAGGATGATCCTTTCGCTTACGAGAGCGTGATGCTAAATCATCTAGATAGGCCTCGACTATATGTTTGAGGTCATGAAACGCAAAAGACATGGCCCGCTGGAAAGTGGCTCCAACATTTTTGAGGCCAAAAGGCATCTTACGATAAGCGAATGTACCCCACGGGAAAATGAATGTCGTTTTGTGTTGGTCTTCGGGTTTGATTTGGATTTGGTTATAGCCCGAAAAACCATCCATGAACGAAAAGGCTTCACAACCAGCACACTCATCAATGATATGATCAATGAACGGGGTTGGATAATTATCTTTTGGACATGCCTTGTTCAAATCACAGAAATCGGTACAAACACGAATCGTGCCTTGTTTTTTATCGATTGGCACGGGATTTGACACCCATTGAGTTAAGTGAATAGGGTATATGAACCCTGCCTTAAGCAATTTCTCAACCTCAGTTTTGATAGCTGCTGCTTTCCTAGGATTAACTGGACGAAGTTTCTGTCGAACAGGCTTAGCATCAGGATACTTAGTGATCTCATGTTCAACTATTTTCAGATCGATGCCTGGCATTTCCTCATAAGACCAAGCAAAAACGTCGAGGAATTCCTTGAAAAGATCCGTGTAAATCTGAATCTCTTCGGGGGAGAAATCCACTCCAACGAAGACATTCTCCACGATGCCAGGGGTCCGGGAGATGTTGATAGGTATGGTTACAGCGATAGTTGCCATATTGCCTTCAGCGTAAATTTCCTGAGTAGCTAAGAGGTTAATGGGACATGGCTGATCTTCCGTCATGGTGACAATGAATTCTCCTGCCTCGATTTGGTGTAACTCTAGGAGGAAATATGATCTGTGATGAAGATCTTACCAGGGTTTGTCCGGACCAGTCATTGATTCGATGATAGCTTCATCCAAAGGCAAGACTAAATCTAACAAATCGGTGTTGGTAAGAGAATCCTAAGCCCAGATAGGCTCAAAAGGTGGATCCAACTCTTGTGCGGGAGTCGGATCAGGAGTAACTGAAGCTTGCTGGACCAAAGAGTACGCTACTTCAGCGGCCGACAAGGGCGTGGACATGCCCACGTGCCCTGTCACATCCATCGTGGATGATGGGGAAGGAAGAATCCACGGATCCTCAAAGTAAGTCGTGCGGAACGACGAAACGTGGAAAATCTCAGCCTTGTGGTGAGTTGATATAAACTTGACATCGCCTTGAGGAGGTGGGTAATCAAAAGTACCCATCAAAGATGGGCACAAACCAACTCCTATGTTAACGACACCAGCTTGAGGATTATCTACCATGGGAACCGTGGATGCCCCCAAGGCTGGGTCAGGCCGAGAGAAAGACAACTGATCAATGATCACTATCCGGCCTTCATGTGGAAACAATAGGACTCAAAAAATTGTAGCGACCACCGCTTGCATGGAATAAGTCCAACTATGACCTAACAAGAGATTGTAGTCGATGGGGGCATAGACTAACTCTACTTCGATGCACACGGTCTTTCCCCCTAACTGCACAGGGAAAGAAGGAATGATGCCATGTGGTCGGAAAGAACGACCGTCGAACGTGGTGAGGAGAGTAGGTGATGGAGACAACTCGGGCTGGCCAATGGCTTTCCAGCATGCTAACGACATAACACAAGTCGAAGCACCCTCGTCGACCACCATGCGATAGATGTTTCGTGTAAAAGTTTTCGTGGGGTGAGCCACTACTATCTGAAACGCGACGTGGTAAGGCAAACGAGGTTTCAAGTCAGTCATATCTAACATGATTGTACCCAGGTTACAAGTCTCAGTAGAGCCTAAAGCAATCAACAAGGCTTTCCTCTGAGCAGGGAAACTTTGGAGGACCTCCAAAGTAGACATAGCATAAGGGGTTTGCGATAAATCTTCCACCACAGAGTAGTTCTGGGCGGCCCTTACATTTGGATTATGAGAAGCCCTCTTAAACACACCCTTTGGAATGCGTTTCATAGTTTCACCCAACGTCTTCTCGATCTGTAGCAGAAGAGAGGGGATCTCGGCTTCTTTTCCCTTCTCAGAGGCACTTGGTTTGCTATAATCGTGCGCTCTAGTCGTTATTAAAGAATCACTTCTAACCATGTATACGTTCGTGGAAGAGGGATTATTTGGAGGAGGGTAGTTTTCCTGGCTGCCCCCTTCGCCACTTGCAGAGGCTTGAGTTAAATTTTGCCCATGCTGAAAGGGATTAGTCAACACGGCTTGCTGTTGTTGTGTGACAAACTTCTGGGCCTCCGCAAGTCGAGGGCATAGATGGGTCGGGTGGTCTTCCGCACACAAATTTCATGGATACCTCGCCTTCCTCTTTTCCATGGTGCCCTCGCCAGCATTATCAGTTGGTTTTTTATCCCCCTTACCCCTCTTGCGTTGTTTTTTCTTCCCTTCAGGCTGTTGGTTGGCCTTTGGGTTAGTCATCTGCACAGAGTGTACTTCCGACGTTTGGGTAGGAGGAGTAGCCAAAGCAGTAGTCTGGTTGGCCGCTAAGTGTTGTATAGATAACTGTTGCAATTGTTTTGTCAATTGCTCAGCGGGCTTGGTTTGTGCCGAACCAACGATACCATCGGCATGTGGTCCGACTCTCTGTCTGGTTTTCTCCAGTATCGAACGTGGTGCATCTGGTAAGATGTTGTATAACAAACCGGATTGAGAATAGATGAGCTCAAACTGTTGAGCCCTCATAATGGCGTATTCTTCAGAGAAAACTCTGGACGTTGTGACGTCTTTGGAAAACTGTGGGACCAAGGACTTAATGAACCACTCCAGCAGGAATGCTGGTGGGATGGGTACTTTTATAAGACTCTTTCGGCGTCGCCACTCTCGAATGTGATCTAAGATATGGTTCGTTGTCCTCTGCTCGAAATTGAGTAACAACTCTGTGTTGGCGTCGTATCTCACAGGTAACTGGAAATGGTTAAGGAAGACCATCACCAGTTCGCCAAAAGAAGAGTATCGTGAACGATCAAGCTCTATGTACCATTTCGCGGCACTCCCTATAAGGGTGCGTTGAAACAATCGAAACTGGATGGAGTCATCTTTCAGTGAGTTAGATGAACACCAAAGGTGGAAAGTAGTCACGTGATCACCTGGATCTTCGTTAGGCTTGGCCTCGAACTTTGGAATGTTCGAAGGAAACTTCGTTGGCATAGGAGGCCAACGTGGATCGTGACAGATAGGATCATTTAACAACTGTGTCAAATCTGGCAATTGTAACGTTGCCAAGAATGGTAGTTTTGGTTGCTGCTGATAGCCTGGATAAAGGGGTCCTGGAGTTTGACTGGCACCAGGTTGCCAGGAAAAGTTTGGCTACTGGCCCGGGTTCTGGTAGAAACCGTGGCCCTGACCAGCATAAGGGTTTTTCATCTGAGGAGACATCATGGGCTGATTCCCCATGAAGGACATAGGATGTTGGGTGTTCATCGTGTTCGACGGACTTTGGGAAGGATTACTCCATGCCAATCCTGTGGGAAGAGGCATAGAAGTCTGTCTGGGGTTCCATTGACTGTGGAAAGAATTACCCCAGAATGGCATTCCAAAGGAAGGAATGGATCCTTGTCCTAAGTTCCAA
Source organism: Picea engelmannii (assembly GCA_009831015.1). Taxonomy (NCBI): domain Eukaryota; kingdom Viridiplantae; phylum Streptophyta; class Pinopsida; order Pinales; family Pinaceae; genus Picea; species Picea engelmannii. The sequence continues at coordinate 578,433 of ML790417.1, forward strand.
GGTCCTGGTATATGTGGCCCCAGTGCAGGAATAGTACCCTGTGCCGGAGTAGATTTTCCAAAAATGGGTGTGCCCCCAGATGGGAAAGCAGCGGATGCGAAAGTGTTATTACCAAACGTCCTGTTCCAAACAAATGGTGACGAACCTACCGGCTGAGTTTGCGCAGGTGTTCCTTGACTCCCGGCTCCAAATGAACTTGTGTGTGCAGGCTGCCCGGTGGACTGCTGATGCGGACCACCAAGCGAAGGGGACGAAGGAGAGATATCACCTCCAGCGTAAGGAAAAGCATTGAAAGGGACAAGAATGCCCCCAAGTTGACCTTGCAGAGGAGCGTTAGAGCTCCCTACCCCCAGACCCAAAGTCTGTAAAGTGGAGTAAGTGAGTACAGGACTTGTACCCGAACTAGGCATACTGTATGAAAACGGTGGGCCTGTCGCACTAGGTATGAACGGAGGTGTGGTCACCGCGATAGATGGGGTCGATCCACTGTGCGACGTAGTTGCGGCCGAGACCATGGTGGCCCGGACCATCGACAAAGGCAAGTTGGGAGAGGCTTCTCCTGTGGTAACAACGGTGATGGGAATGGAAGAATTCCCAGAGGAAGTAACAGAGTTTGATTCCATAACTGGGTTAGGCACTGACAGGCGTTTGTAAAATTGAATTGGCACAATAATATCCAGCCAAGTATCAGTGGATGGGGTCTCAACTATGCCAATATTGGCGGTTGATTCCTCCAGGAGTTGTTCGGGCTCAAAAGCCTCGGTTTCTTCGAAAGACCCTCTTTGATCTAGCTTCCACCTCAATGGTGGCGGGGGTGGCTCCAGTATAACCAGTGGCAGGCCTATAAGCCTTCGTGACCGGCGGAGCTCTGAATCCTCCATGGTGTGAGAGGATTCACGACACACTAAGTTATTCTACACGAACAAACAGTAACACTCACTAAAAGAAATCCCCTAGAAGATCAATCAAGCAAGCACTAAACTAGTTGGAAGAACAGTTACAACAACCAACACTAGAGAAACTTACTGGTGCAAGTGCAACTTGAATATGGAAGCACCCTCCGGGTATACTCTGCAAAGCGTGGACGATGTCTGTCCTAGGTACCACGGTATACCCCCGCAGTCACCTGTGTATGTCCGTAGAAAATATTGGCAACTAGTTTTCCAGCACGTGAACAGTCACCAGGCGGGTACAGTCGATAGTCGGGTAGACCACAATGAGTAGGGTATCAAGCCCGAAACTTGTCAAGGGTATCGAGAGAAAATGGTCTGGAAGACAACTGAGGACCTCGAATGGATTCGAGACCCACGAAGCTCCATGGCAAATGCAAACGACGGAATCCATTAACAAATCCTCGATATGTGTTCTCCACAATGTTCAGTCCGGCTTTGGAGGGGTTATCTCCGCTACCTTTCCTTACGCGACCTCGTGTTTAGCCCCTGTGTTAGAGGGGGGTCCTGGATAACTTTTCATAACTGGACTTCTACACTCCTTCTTGACAGACTCCAATGTTTGGTTTGAGTGGCCTTGGAGAATTTACTCTCCAACCTATTCCAAGGCCCTAGTCTTGAGCTAGTGTATGTACCCTACAAACAAAAAGTCTAATCATTTTTAATTAGCGTTTCTTTTAATGGGATTTTTAAATCACAAGGTATGAAGGTGAAACTGATGGTGTGTAAAGACTCAAAGCAAAAATGAACAAGAAATGCTTGGAAACAAATTTTTTTACAAACAATGCAAAAACCAACAACTTTTCAACAAGAAAGACTTCTTTTCTTTTCAACTTTCCTAAGATTTCATGCAGCAAAGACCAAGTAATTTCACTCAAATCTGCGAGCTACTTATACTCTAAATGCAGTGCAAAAACTTATGAAAAATACTTCTTCCTAGCTACTGATGCAACACCACAATCTTCAAACCAAGAAGAAAATGAAACAAGAATTTTTTTTTTATTTAATTGCAAAATGACGCAATAAAGGGAAAATGACAACAAGCAAAAAACCAAGAAAAAAAAATAAAGTTCTGGCTTAAAGCGCAGATCGCAAAGAACCAAAGAAAAAACGCACAAAGGTAATCAAGACAGCACCGATTCTAAAACTTGTCTAAAAACCATAAAACAATTTTTTTTTTTTCTTTTGTCTTTTCTATCAAAACATCCACTGATAAAAACACAGGCTAAGGATAAGAGGCCTTAACCTGCTAACTGTGAAGCCCCAGACTCAAAACCCTTGAGAGGAGCTCTTCTCACTACAAGAGGGGATGACTGTCCCCCCCAAGATGAAAAGCTACCAATCAAGCCCGCAATTGTCACCAAAACAGCACGCGTGCAAATGCGTGTTGAGCTAACACAGTGCGCGGGTACCCGTGGGCTAAGACTGAACAGGCCACGGGTATGAATAAAAGCTAAGATAAAACAACAAATAGGCAGCCCAGACCTGAAAAAGGCCTCTGGTATTGACAACTAGGGCCTCTGAAAGGCTTGGATGCTTCTACTTTAACAGAAAAGGAAAATTTTCAAAAAGAAAACAAATGCAAAGAATAACCAACACGATAAGGCAAACTGAAAGCAAGACAATAAACCAATCAAGACCCAGACAGGATCCAGAAAGATCCCTGAGAAGGTAAACTTCTGACAGGGAAGAGGAGACTGCCTCTTAAGCTTCCTAGGCTCTACACGCTATTCAAACCACTATAGCAGGCGTTCAAACGTGGGTTGTAGAAGGTTAGGGCACGGGTTACACGCATGCAGGCCTTCTGCATGCCACATGTACCTCTGTGTGTCCCGAGAATGAATGTTAAGCAACAGTCAAGGAAAAACTGGTATTGATAACCAGGTTCCCTGCTAGCTTTGACCTAACAAAAAACAAATAAGCAAATAAATTGAAACTCTACTTCTTTGAACTACCCAAAAAACCTTCAATGAAATCTGGAAACCCTAAGAGTAAATAATCCCCAGCGGAGTCGCCAATTCTGTTGTTGGGAAATTATACCCTACGGACTAACAAGCTAGGGCTTAAACTTGCATGCAGATCATGACCCTTAAGAAATTACTTTTAACCTTCTACCCCAAATCTAAAACCCTTTTTCACATGCAAACATGGGAAGAACCAACTAACCATTTTATCGATGGTTGGTGTAGATCCTTCGTTGTGCTTTATCCCCTTTCTTCTGCTGCTCCTTCCAAAAAGCGGTCCTGCAATCAAGACAAAACTACGCATGCATGCTATTGTTCTACTAGAGGATTAGAGATTAAGCATAAATCGAATAAAAAATATAAGACTCATGCATTTGGGACGGGAAAAGTATCTTTTTATTAATCTCAAGATGAATCACTTACAATGATGTTAGAGACCGGCCACCATTCCTCGATCCTGATCCTGGGCTCCTCCTCTTCTTTGTCCTCCAACTGCTTTTCTTGAATTCTCCTAAAGCTTGAGGAAAGGCTAAAGGGTTGGGACAAAACGGATTCGGCAATTGGGCAGAGTTTCTTTGCTA
>ML790417.1:603355-617492 GCA_009831015.1 Picea engelmannii
GAGTTTCTAATTGCTCATTGTTCTCTGTAGGCTGGAAAAGGTGTTCACACAGAACCACTGAATCAACTGTTTCCTCCTCCATCTCTTGAGCTGCAGAGATCTCTTCAAGTTCCTGCAAGATGCACGAAAGTTCCTGCAACAATATCTTCTTCCGTTCATTCAATCTTGAATCCATTAGTCAATTTTTTTGTGATTTTTTTTCTTTTGTTGTAGGTGGTTTGCTAAAAACTTTGAAAGTCACATCAACTAATGATAATTTTGAAACCCACACTAGCTTGAAATAAAATGAAATGCACTCTTGCTGAATGGAAATTTGCTTCTACGGAATCAAATGCACACCCTCTTATACTGATGAACTCAACTGCTGAATCAAATCTAATACTGCTGAAATCAAGACTCTGCTGTTGTTGAATAAAATCTACTAAAATGAAACCCTCTTTGTTGTTGAATGTAATCTAACACTGCTGAAATGAACCACTTGCACACTAATGAATTTGAAAGCACTCTTTACTTCTAGAGAAATACTTGCAGAAATCAAATCTACTTGGCAAAGCTTCGGAGCCCACTCTCCAATCCTTTTTAGTACCTCCCCGGCAACGTCGCCAAAATGTCGAGCTGGATATATAACATATGAATCAACATTTAATTGTCAACCCGGGAAGGTAGACTTAGAGGAACCATCACTGTATGTGCAAGGTTGAAGAGGGGGTTTAAAGAATGTCAAACTAATCCCTGGACTGCTAAAAGAAACTTGCTGGAAGAAGCGACTGTACTCTACTATGTTCTGCACTCGTTTGCACTACTCTGTACTACCCTGTACTAACTTCATAAAACTTCTCTGTAAAAAATGGTCATATGCATGTAAAAGGTCTACTGCACACTGATGGCTGAAAACAATTAAGTTCTTGCTACTTATTACTCCACACAACTCAACAACCTTCTATTTTATAATGCAATGAAACCCTCTACTGTAATCAAAGGAAATTTCTCTATCTCATGAGATATCCAGGCTAGTTCCTTAATGTTAAGCAGTCTGAACTAAGAAATGAAATCAATGGCTGAAAAAGATAACGTCTAAACTTGAATCTTGAAATGTTAAACCCTATGTTGCAATCAAATGAAATGCTACTTTTGTTCTATTAAACCAATGAGAAAACGACTGAAAGATGATGTTCGAATTTGAAGATGGAATCTACTGTAAATGTATACAGCTTTGTTTCCATTGAAGGGGGCCCTGCCTTCTCTGTCAACAGAATGTTCTCTAAATCAAAGCATACTGGGAAATAAATAACTCACATCAAACTTGCAAATAACAGAAGTCGAATTAATGGAACTCTTAACTATTTTATTGAAAATAAGAACAATACAAATGCTTGGAGATTCGATCTCTGTTCTATTCTCCTATCTAGTCTATGCTACGTCTATCTCCTCTCTATTTCTCGAGCATAGCAACTCTGTATATAAAGTTTTACATCCCCCCACAATGCATGGCTTTTGCGCCCAAGTAGTTACAAAACGGTTTTAAGAGTACCACCGGGGAATGAGACACGTTTTTCATAATCAATCAATTCAAGATTGTCTTTACCTGTGTCTCTTGATAAGCATGATTACATGTGCAACCGAATGCTTATTCGCCCCCTAAGATAGGCGATACCATTAATTTTGCAACCGATTCTTGAATGCCCTAATTCATGACACGAAGGCAATACATTTAGTAAAAGAAACACGCGTGGCAATAATTCTGGACCTTTTACGCTGATGAAATTGGCCTGGCACTTCTGATGCAAGAAAAATGTATGACGGCGCCACTTCATCAGGTTGCAAGCCCTGCCCATTGGCACTTGTTCTCCAAAATGCTCTATAGACTTCTCAGAAGTCGTTGATGCTGGTATTAAAGGAGTCCAGATTGGACCTGGTGCAACGCCATTAACGCGTATTCCCCGTTTCACTAGCTTCAAAGCCAAGCCTCTGGTGAAGGCGACAATTGCTCCCTTGGTTGATGAATAATCCAAGAGAGTGGCATTCCCTTTATAAGCATTCACAGAAGTTGAGTTGATGATGCTACTCCCTTCTTTCATGTGCTTCATATCATGATGGACCAAAAAGAACATTGAAAAGATATTCATTCTAAACACACGCTCTAGCTTCTCTGGTTCCAAATCCTCAACGCTTGGGACTGGATGTTGTTCAGCTGCATTATTTACCAGAATATCAATATGGTCGTATGCCTTCATAACTTTGTCTACCACCTTCTTGCAATTCTCATCATATCCTAAATCCATCATTGGGAACTTCAATATCAATTTCCCTATCAAACCTTCCAAACCTTCTAAGAGCTGGGTAAATTTAACAGCTTCATTGATATATTCACTGGGTGCGAGCTGGTACCTGGTACTGGTAAGTTTTGTTTGGTATCAACATTATATTAAAGAGACAAATATCCCAAGAATGGCGCTCAGCATTTAAACTCTTGATGGCCATGTCCAGAACCTAGGAAAACAAATAGCTTAACCAATGCACAAATCCTTCATCATTATCTTGATTTCTATAAACTGCCATTCATTTGTTACAATGAGTGATACCATTAATAAGATTTGGAACGCCTTTGTTTAGTAGCTTGTACACACGGCTGGAAGTGCCTGATGTTTGAAGGTAGTAGTGATAGCAAAATGGATTCATTTTCTTGTAGTAGTGTTGCAATGATATCAAAAGAGTGCCACAGCATATGAGTAAGTTTTTGCAAGAATCCATAAGAAGAAGACTTCATAAGTATGAAAACCTTAGCAACCCAATCATGAAAGAAGCCAAGAATCTGCAATAAAATGTATCAAAACCAGAGCCCAACACGAAGTATAATTTTGTTCGACCTCAACTCCTTTATTCACATGATGTTGACTTGCACCTTTGGTGGATTGTGTAGAAGACTTGAATACATCAACATGTAGTCGCAACTTTCCTGAGTTGTTTCTACCTTTTCATTGGACCAGTACCTGCGTGACTTTAGTGATCATGGGAGATGAGATTGTACTCCATTGTATACAGATATCTTCAGATTGATTTTGAGACTGGTTTTAATGGGCCTTGTTCATGACTATGATAGCCTTTGGCATGTAACCGCATTTGTATTTTTCTATTTCATGGCCATGGACAATTATTTAGTATATTTTCACATGGATCTGCAGTGTAATTCAAATTGGCAGCCATGTATGCAAAGTCAGATTGTAATGAGAAACTAGTTCTTCATTACTCCACTTATGGGTTTTTATAATGTATTTCGGCCATCACAAATACTCCTCTCACTGCACACATTAGGGGGAATCTTTTATAGAAAAGATTTGCCTCACCCCATGCAATCTTGCACAGAAGGCCTTTTTCCATTTCCCTATGCAGACTTGAAGTCCCTTTTTTTTACAAATCCCAAAGCTAAAAATATAATTTTTCCACATATACGCACCTTTCCTACTATACAACATGTGTATATGCAGGTTGCATCACTACAGCCTGCGTACATCAAGAAATGTGCTCAAAATTGAAAAATGGTGTCAGGTTTCCATGTCACATCACGAGATCAATGATCCTTGGCCTTCCATAAACTGGAAACGTTCTGACTCATCCCTTCAGTTCCACTTGAAGGATATAAATGGGCCAAATCCAAGCTATGGAAAAGAGGAGAAATAATTCAACTATGAGAGAAAAGTTACTCTGGAGGAATTATTCACTTCACATTGAGTCTGCATCCCTTTATCCTTTCAGTTTGAACACATTGTTCAACCCCCAAGATCTTCCCTTACTGATTGAGAACTTCATTGTCTCTCTTATATGATATTTCCTTTGGTGGAGGATTGAAGTGGTGGAGGCCTAGCTGGAAGGAACTTAGTTTCTCGGTTCTAAACCATGTCGACACAGAAGTCTGTAACTTATTCACTTCTGTTGATTATATCTCAATAGAAATACTCTTTTCTCGTCCAATTGATATCTTGCAAATATTTGAATTATTATTCCATGGGAGTATTTGTTATGAATGTTGATGGATTATCCTATTGACTGTGCTAACATCATATATTATCACCATATGTTTGCATTGCTTAGTTGTTGAGGACTAGTTGCAGGTATATTTCTTTGGGTCAAGTGCTCAATGATGGACTTCATAGAACGTCTGGACGAGGTAGGCCTTTTATCTTGCCTTTCTAGCATAGTTTTCTATATAGCATACTTGATATTAGAGTTGATTTCTACAGTCATTTTTGTCTATTGTGGTTTACCCCTAGCCATAGAGGGTTTTTCCTCATAACATTAGTCTAAACAGGAAGGCCAAGATCTCCCAAAATTTTGTGTTTCCAAATTGCTTCAGTAGATGCTTAAACAACACCACAATATTTTTCTTCTATAGTCCACAAGGAGACTACCTTATGTTTCTTGCACGACCATGCCAAAGGTTCGGTGCTATAAAAAACCACATAGCCATAAGTGGACTTCCGATCACCATCATCACCATACCCGTTGAAGTCAGTGTAGCTGCCTAGAGAATATGAACTTCGACAATACTTGATACCAAATTGAGTGGTAGCCTTCAGATAGTGAAAATATCATTTGAATACTTTCTAGTGGATTTATTTGGGGTCCTTCATGAACTGAGAAACCACACTAGCAACAAAGGAAATTTCATGTCGACTATGAATAAGATAAATAAGATTGCCAAATAATTGTCGATAGAGTGTAGCACCAACTGTGGGTGTTTGAAAAGTTTATTAAGATTTAATCCAGACATAAAAGGAGTAGCACAAGGCTTGCAATCAAACATTTTAAAACATGTCAACAAATCCATCATATATTTAGATTGAGAAATGAAAACTCCATCACAAAGTGGTAATACTTGAAGACCCAAAAAATAATGCAGAGTACCAAGATCTGTCATATCAAAGGAGTCATCAAGTTGTTTCTTCAATCTAAGGATGAGAGCACTATTATTGCCAGTAATGAATAAGTCATCTACATATACAACAACAATCAAAGTGTCTCCATTAGTGCGGAGAACATATAAGTTGTAATCATATTCACACCATTTGAAACCGAGTCGAAGAAAGAAACTGTAGATCTTAGTATACCAAGATCAGGGAGCCTAATTCAAACCATAAAGAAAATTCTTTAGTCGGCATACCAAATTTTAATCTATCACAAAACTATGTGATTGTTCCATGAAAATTTATTTAGATAGATCGCCATGAAGAAAGGAACTCTTCACATCCATCTGATGGATTTTCCATCCAAAACGAGCAACAAGGGAAAGAATAAGTCGAACAGTGTTCATATTTGCAAAAAGGGAAAATGTTTCAGTGTATTCAATGACTTCTTGTTAATAAAATCCCTTCGCAACCAAGCATGCTTTATGTCGCTCAACAACACCTTCAACGGTAAACCTAGTATTGTAGATCCATCGACACTTCACATTGTTCTTTCCTTGTGGTTAGGGAACTAAGTCCAAAGTGTGCTTCTTCGATAGACAATCAATTTTATTCTACATTTCTCTCTCCCATTTAGGTTTTCCTTCAGTGTCTGATTAGGTGACAGGGTTTGAGGTTTCAAGTACACGAGTCATCAAGGAAACACTGCAATGTTTCTTTTGACTTTGAGTCTATCATCCGCATGCGGCATATCCAACAACTTCAATTGTCTTGGAAGCCCATCTATATAGACACGAAACAAGTGAAATATGGTTCACTAAAACATGTCAATCAAAATTCCAAAAGGATTCAGTCAGTGGACAAGTTGAAACAGAGGATGACATACTAGTTGACTCATAGGTCGATGATCTAGTCAAAATAGGGAGATTGTTCGATTGTCCAGTTAAAGGACTGAAGAATGGAACATGAGAACCAGTTTTAGAGACAAAATAAAACGAATCATCCTGCAGTAATCGAGAAGAGGAATTTAAAAACTTTATGCCATAATACTTCTCATCAAACCATACATTATGTCTAATAATGATTTGTTGTTTGACAAGATCAAAAAATCGATGGGATTTCAATTCTTCATAGTAGCCCATCATGATGCAAGCATGGATTCCAATTTATTTATGATAACATTAGGAATGTGAGCCCATAAAACACATCCAAACACATGAAGGTGGTTGACTGAAGGCTTCTTCCCATATCATCATTTTAATGGAGCCATGTGTTGGAATAGTGAGAGGGGGATGAATCAGTATGAGCACTTTTACCAGTTTTAACTGCAATATATAACCTTCAAATTAATCAAAAGTATATAATTATTATATCATCAATATCTCATTAGTATATCATGATCATATATACATAAGCAACATCACATCAAGTACACAGTACACCAGAATTTACGAGGAAACCCAAATGACAGAAAACCACAAAATTCTTTCTTTATATCAAATACTACATTCATTGGAAGCATCAACTTCCCAAATCTCCATCTACAACTAGAAGGAGGATAATATCCCCTATTTACAAGCTCCAACTTGGAGTAAGATACAACTCCCTGAATTCTCTAGCTCCAACAAGAAGGAGGCTACAACACCCTGATTCTAAGGCTCCAACCTGAAGGAATATACAACTCCTAAATTCTCTAGCTCCAACCAGAAGGAGGCTACAACCCCTTGATTCTCAAGATCCAACCTGAAAAAAGATCCAACTCCCCGATTCTCTAGATCCAACTGGAAGGAGGCTACAACCCCCTTTCCTTGCCTCGTCTTGCCACCCTGAAATATAAGTGTAGACCAACTTCCACTACCACTATCACTATCACTGCCACTGTCACATCAACTTGTAACCTATCAACCTGTCACCAATAATCAACTGGATCCTCTCACATGGATCATATACCAAGGACACCTCTCAACTAGATGTCCGACATCACCAACATATGCATCTGTAAGCATGTACCAAGAACACCAACACACCATCACAAGATATGTGTCTCAACGATGTACCAAAGCATGTACCAGAACATCAACCTATACCATACCAAACATAAACCATGTACCAAAACAAGTGCATCAACCATGCACCAACACCTTTACCAAATCGTACACCAACCATGCACCAACACCAATGCCAAACCATGCATCAACCATACACCATAACTTGTACCATATGCCTCAACCATCAACCATGTAAAGCAACACCATACCAAGTAGCAATCATGTGTCGTACCATGTATCAACCATGTACATCAACACATGTACCATACCATGTCCCAACAATGTATCTCAATCATATACCATATCACTCAATCATTCCATACACCATGTACCATAGGATATATCAATAAAGTACCATCAATGGTGTACCTCAACAAAGTACCAAACAACCAAGATCATATGCCAATTATATTCCTAAACAATCCACTTAATATGTGCCTCAAGCATGTGCCAATGCCTCAACAATATACCAAAGACTTGCCTCAAGCATGCACCATAACATCATCAACATGTAACCCTCAAAACATACATATAACTTTGTAAAAGACCTGGTGTATGTGATCACAGATCTGCATACCTTCCTCAACTTCAACAACAAGAGAATGTGATCTTCATCAAACTTTACCTTAGTCTCACGGGACTAGTTTTTGGATTAGTCATAAACCATAAATTTCAACAAGAATAAATCTGTACTTGTAATGAATAAATGTCTAAAAAATTGTACCCAATATTCCTCCAAGTTTCACTTCTTGGAACATCTCATAAAAGGAGTTATAGAAAAAAATGGCAGACCTTTATGAATTCTGGCTTATTCTAGAGATAGAACTTGTAGAGCATGCCACGCACGAAATATTTTCTACATATATCTAAACATAATACAAACATACTAAGGAATGTACTATATCTAATTCATTTCATCTCACTGAATTTGGATCCTTTATGAAGAAGTTATGACTTTTTTACCCGAAACACTTGTTTGAGACTAGTTTCAGAACTATCCAAAAACCCTATTTTTCACAGAGTGTATCTCATAAAACACAACAAACCAGAAGCGAATTTTTTTACCACTGGTACCTTGACATGCATTCTCAACCACCTCCAATTTGTTTCTATCTGATTCGTTCTATAAAAAATGTTATAGTGAAAATGGTAATATGAGCTTTAAATAACATACCTTAGAACACATCATCACAAGACTTCATCCTCCCTTGGAATTTTCCCCTTCTTTACTTCATCTTCTCTGTGAAATTAGCCTCAGATCTCCTTGGTTACCTCAGATAAGAATCACTTACTCACATAGAATATATGCAATATATTGTAACCTTTTTATAAGTAACCTTTCTCCTTAACTTTAGGGCTTCTTGAACTTTATTTTTACAACCAATTTACCCTTTTATTAATTACTTGCAACCAATTAGGGTCTTATTAACCCATATTGAAACTAGTGAGGGGGTCTCTTAACCCATATTTTGGGCTTCCAACTTCATGACCCCATAACTCCTCAACCGTGAGTAACTACGTGGTGTACAACCTATCATCAGAAACATCATGACAAGGACTATCTATCCATGAGTGTATTACCTACATTTACATTTTATTTCATGTCCATATTTCTCAACCAACTTCAAGTACCATAACCACACCTCTGGGGTTTCATGTATACTTCATCAAATGCACCCAACACATATGCTGACATCAACCACTCCATAAATAGAAACTAACTCACCATAGATATCAACAACATATCTAGAGCTTCTAGACTTCTCCAAGGGTTGACATCCATCTCTAAGGGTTGACATCGATGAAAACCAACTATCCAAACCAACTGTCCAAAAATATCCCCCTTTGGCACTGATGGAAAAAACAACATTGATGGAAACGCCAGCATTGATGGCTTCAACACTAATGCCCCCCCTATGACCATTGCTCCTCATCAATATTTCTCACTCTCCCCCTTTGAAATCAATGGAAAAGGGTATCTCTCCTTGGGGTTGCTCCCCCTATCTTCATGCATCTATTTTTTCTTTTTGTTTCCATGCCTTTGACATCATGGGAAAAAAGATAAATGTTCCTATTTGTATGTCTCCCCCTGTCTATATGCTATTGATCTTCCTTTCTATATCTCTTTCTCTAGTGATTTCTCTTCTCTTGACTTCCCTGCAATATGTCATGTAGATCAATGTAGGGCTACCTGTAATTTTTTTATTTCCTCTCTTCCAGTGCTTGCTAATTGTCCATTGGTGCTTCCTCTTGTAAATATCTGACATATGTAAAAAGAATTCAAAACTTGATTCCTTCATTCACTTGTCATGTTCACTTGACCATATTCTTCAATGATTTTCCTCTGATGATTTAGTTTCTCTTTCCCTATTCTATTGTGCCTTTCCCTGCTTTTCTTTATGTGACCAACAGATTCCAATTGATTCCACTGATTCCAATTGTAAATACATTGTTATGCATATTCCCTGACCGATTTTTTTTGTACCTACTGAGTATCCATATCTGTTATGCATATTCTCTGACCCATGTTTTTTATAACTTCTAAATATCGATCTATATCCATATGTCGCTAAATGTTCATAACTTTGTTACTCAAGTGTCCTAAATGTTGACCCATCTATTACTTTGTACTTCTAATATCTGACTTCTCTAAATATGTCTCTGCAAATACTTCAAACTACTTGAAGGATGGTTCTTTGATATGTAGTAGCTACTGCCCAGACTCCCCCTGTTCAACATTCATAATTTTGGGAGTCTCCAACCGGATGGCTCAGAACAATGGAGGAATCTGCCCTAATGTGGAGTAATCTTCCTCTCCGTTTGTAGACTCATCATCTTCCTTAACTCTGACTTCTTAATTTTTGTCTGTGGATTATTTATGATCTTTCACTACAATTCCTGAGAGTACAACTTCTTGGGCCTACTCTTTCTCTTCTTCTCTTCTTTCTCGTACTATGTGAATCATGCGATCTATGGGACCTGTTCTTTATTTAACTTATTTTCTTGTCTTTCTTTTCTACTCCAAATATGCATGTATCTGACATCAATGTTTTCTTTCATGGAGTGCTCTATCATGCTTTTTCAATTTCAAGATATATGACCATAATTGTGGCATTTTTAACATTCAATGTTATGTGGGGCCACATAAGTATCATTTCTTCCATATGCTCTACAATCTACAACCTTTTGTAGTGTAGTCCTTCTGAATTTCGACTTTGGTTGATCATGATATTCTCTTATGTTGATCCCTTCATTCTGATTCAAGTTTCGTTCTAGCTTGAATGTGGAGTGTCTTCTTGAATATGTATCTTTATCAGTTTTCTTTGATTTTGGCTTACCATTATTCCTTCCTTTGAGTATTTATGTATAAATCTTACTCTTTTGATCATTCTTCTTTTCTAGCAATCTGGAGTGCTTCTCTTCAAAATTCTCTACTAATGATGTGGATGTTTATGTTTTTTCATCGTTCTTGTTCATCTTGATGATTTTGGCTCTCAATGTGACAACTTCTTATTCAAGCTTCTCAGTCTCTTCTTCTTTATTCATCATCTGACTCTTCGTGACTTATTTTGTTCTCTTTGCTTCTTCAAGTTGGATCTTCAAGGAGATGATTTCCTTTTCAAGTATTCTTTCTTCTCGATCAAATTTTGCTTAAATATTATTTAAGTCCTCCGTTATTTCCTTAAGATGATCTATCAAAATATTTTTTATTTTCTGTGCTTCCTTTATTTCATCTTCCAAACATTGCTTTTCTTCCATCTAACCTTTCTATGTTTCTTCAATATTTATGGCTTCTTCTAGTTGATATTTTAGTTTCACGGTGACATGTTGGGATTCTTTGGAACTTTTTTTAGAATTCTTCTCGACCAATTGTTCTTCAAAAGACTTTTTTTTCTTTCTTTCTTTCATCAATTTGTCTAAAGCACTGATTAATTCTACTTCAAGATCTACTATACCTTCTTCACAATATTATTCTTTTAAATTTGTCTAAAATGATGAGCATATTTATTGTTCTATACCTGCATCTTATTTATCACTCTCTAGCTTTGTGATGGGATATTCCTTAAAATAGAGATCATGTAGATTATTCCAAAGTTCTTTAGTTGATAAAAAATTTCCCACTTTCTCTTTTATTGAATCAAGCAATCCTTCCAAGATGAAATCCATTGTTATTTTGTTATTTATTTTCAATTCCTTCTTGATTGAAGTCTTTGTTTTCTTAGTAGCGATATATCCTGCAACAATTGATCATATCTTTTTGCCTGTAAAAATGTTTTCATTCTGATATTCCACATATCATATTTTTGACCAATCTGACCATCAAACCATGGTATTCCATTATCTGTGTATGCATTATTCTTGATCTCCATGATCTACCTTCCAATGGTTAAACTATTTCCTAAAGGAACCTGCTCTGATTCCAATTGTTGGAATACTGAGGGGGGGGTGAATCAGTATGAGGACTTTTACCACCTTTAACCACAATATATAAACTTAAAATTAATAAACATTATATCATCAATATAACATCAATATTTCATTTATATCATGATCATATAAACATAAGCAACATCACATCAAGTACACAGTACACAAGAATTTACATGGAAACCCAAACGGGAGAAAACCACATAATTCTTTTTTATATATCAAAGAATACATTCATTGGAATCAACAACTTCCCAATTCTCCATCCGCAACTGAAAGGAGGCTACGACCCCCTATTTATAGGCTCCAACCTTAAGGAAGCTACAACTCTCTAAATTCTCTGGCTCCAACCAAAAGGAGGCTACAACCCCCTAATTCTCAAGATCCAACCCAAAGGAAGCTACAACCACTTAAATTATGTGATTCTCACTATAAGAAGGCTACAACCCCCTGATTCTCAGTCTCCAACCTGAAGGAATCTCCAACTCCCTGATTCTTCGGCTCCAAACGGAAGGAGGCTACAACCCCCCTTCCTTTCCCTGTCATGTCACCTTGAAATATAAGTGTAGACCACATGTCACTACCACAATCACTGCCACTGTCACCACCATTTTCACTGCCAATTTCACTATCGCTTCCACTGTCACATCAATGTGTAACATGTCAACCTATAAACAACCTGTCATTGTCACCAACATGTCACTGATCAACCTTTCCGACATGTCACTGTCATCGATACTCAACCATATCCTCTCACATGGATCATATACCAAGGATGCCTCTCAAATATATTTCCAACATCACCAACATGTGCCTCTACCAAGCATGTACTATTGAGTTGAATTATCCTCTCTTCCTACTTCTTAGTCAGACCCAGGTTCAGATCGGATCTGGGTTCAAAACTATCGGCCCTCCTGGTAACCTAGAAGGAAATACAACACACAGGGTGTAATGCACAGTCTCACTCGAGATATTCTTATGGGTGTTTGCAATGCTCAAGTTCTTGCAGTCCATGGAAGAGTGGGGATCTGGGATTCTAATCTATTTTCCCCATACATTCAACATATTTATCCATTCATATTGTTAAGATTCATCCATCTGTTAGTTTATGCATGCATTCTAATAAATCTATTGATTCATTCATTCATCCACTCACCATATAACTATTGACATAATTTAAATCAACAATAAACAACATGCATAACACAGGTTTTACCGTGGTTCACCCCCTCCTGGGATACGTCCACAAAGATCTTGCTTCTTAGGATCTTTTATTAAGTCTTCTACAGAAATATGGTGTTGCATGTTGTTAAAACCTAATATTGGCTCATTACCCCTTAATTGGGGCATATTATATTAGTAATGTTATTTTATTTATGTCGGCTTTAGGCCATTATTTGTAATTTACCTCCTAGTCTCCTATATATACCAACGAGACATTTTCATTTTGAATCATCTTGTACTTGAACATTTAAGTGGGGTAAAAGGAGGTTTCCCCTTGAAGAGGATTATTATCTAAAATTATCTCTTTTTCAAGGTGTTTTGTGCTTTTTCTGAGGTTTTTCTATGCTATATTGATATTTGGTTCTTAACATATGGTATCAGAGCTCAAGGTCTTGGGGTTCTTCTGCTACATCTGAGACACCTTGGAACTTTTTCTATAACTTTTTTTCTACAACGTTTCAAAATGAACGGCTTGGAGGATATTTAGTAGACGGATCAAGGTACGCTCGGTTAAAAATTCATCTCTTGAATACCTATAATTTAGGATATACATCCTGTACAAGATAGGGTTTTGGAATCATCCTGAACTGATTCATTGCGGAATTTTCGCTATAAAAACTTTTCTGTAATGTTTCAGACCCTGCACTCTGGAGGCCATTTACATAAATTAGTAAGGTATCTGTGGTAAAACTTTCAGCTTCTGTATCATCTCACATTTTTAGATACACCTTGTGTTAGATAGGGTATCTGACTAGTCCTATTGACTAGTCTCAAGAAGGTGTTCTAGGTAAAACAATCATAACTTCTTCCTAGAGTATCCAAATTGAGTGGGACTGGTTGCATTGGATCGAAAAAAGTCTTTAGTATTTTGGGTGTGAGTTTCAGAATTTTATATCAAATATTTTGTGTGGGGCACTCTATACAAGTTAGATCTCCTGGAAAGGCCAAAAATCGACAAGTTGTGGGGACGTTACCGTAAATTCCACTTGGCACATCCAATTTTGATCATACCTATGAAATTGCAGAGAAGTAATATCATAGAACTACATAAAATAAATTTTCATACCCAAAAGAGCCGAAACTTGGGAGATACAATAGAAGAAATATTGTCTAGCAGAACCACCTCAAAATCAAGGTTCAAAAGTGATATTTGGCCAACATGCCACCCAAAAAGGGAACTTCTACACCAACTAAGCCTCCAGAAAATCCTACTTGGAATCTTGATGAATGTGAAGAAATGTGTATGGACATAAATGATTTACAAAAGAAGATAGTTACAAAAGATGAACTACAAGAGATGATGGAGGGTTTAAAAGGGGAGATCATGGAAGTATTGAAAATTTTCAGAATAGAGAAGACACCTGAAAGTGAAAATGCATCCCATGAAATTCTAATGAGGACACAAGGAAGGTGAATCAAGAATGGAGAAACTCCAACTTTGGTTTGAAGACCAACCACGTTCCTAATATTGATATGAGGAAGTTTGATGGAAAGGACCCAATCACATGGATACTTCAGATGGAGCAATTCTTTGAT
>ML790417.1:636106-653216 GCA_009831015.1 Picea engelmannii
CTTGTACTTGAACATTTAAGTGGGGTAAAAGGAGGTTGCCCCCTCGAAGAGGCTTATTATCTGAAATTATCTCTTTTTCAAGGCGTTGAGTACTTTTCCTGAGGTTTTTATATGCTATATTGATGTTTGGTTCTTAACAGTCATGGCACAGAATCGAATGAAGCAGCAAGTAGATCAAGGTCGCTTCGAACATCAATTTGTAGAAGGGGATCAGGTGTTTCTGAGACTACAACCATATAAGAAAACTTCCCTCAAGGACGAGCATTGTCAGAATCTAGCACCCAAATTTTATGGCCCTTACACAGTTCTCAAGCATGTGGGACAAGTCACATATCAGTTAGCTCTGCCCAATCAGTCGAAGCTACATCCTATTTTTCATGTTTCATGCTTGAAGAAGGTGATTGGAACCAAGTGCAAAATTCAAACCAACCTTCCAGAGTTAGATGAAGAAGGATTCATTTGGCTACAACTAGAAGCAGTTTTGGACCAGTGTGAGCGTCACCTGCGTCAAAGAACCATCAAGGAAGTGATCGTATAGTGAAAAGATATGACTCTAGCAGATGCCACTTGGGAACCAACTACCATTCTGTAGCAGTTTCCACATCTCAAGCCTTGAGGACAAGGCTATTTTTAAGGGGGAGGACATGTTAAGGTCCTAACCCGCACATAGGTAGATCAATGTATTCAGATGTAATAAAGATCAATATTAATAAGGCCTTTCAATAAAATAGAATAAGGCGGATGTAAGAAGACCTAATAGAAGCTTCCGCTTCTAGAAGGATCTTCCTCTAGATGCTTCTCTTAATAGACATATTTAGTATAAATAAGGATCGAGGGTATGAAAACCCTAGCTTAGAGATTATTGTAACAGAGCGTTGCTCGACTGGAGGTTGCCCCCTCGAAGAGGCATGTGAACATTGCTCTCTGAATCAAAGTGCTATTTCAGTTGTTGTTCTCATATTATTTCCATGTTATTGTGGAGATTATGCTGGTTATATTATTGTTACTCTACCATTTCTAGCATTTTATTTATGTTCTGTGTATTTATTATATCTGGTATCTTGCACTTGGTGAAGATGTATGTCATCTGTTCTGCTGAAGGAGAGAAATATAGGTCAATGATCCCCTTGTGTACTAAGTCTTGGATGTAGTGCATGTGGATCTTGATGTGCTTCATCCGCTGCCTCTGAACTGGATCTCTGCAGAAATTCAAAGTGCTCTGGTTGTCACACCAGATGACAATCGGTCGATGAAATTGAATGCCCAACTCAGTGAGAAAATGTTGTAAACACATAGCCTGAATGATTATGTTAACTACCCCTCTGTACTCTACCTCGGCTGAAGATAGAGAAATGGAAACTTGCTTCTTGCTTGACCAACAGATAGGCTTGGAACCAAGACTGAGTGAGTAACCATATGTGGACTTGCAATCAATGTTATCGCCAGCCCAGTCGGAATCAGTAAAATTGATGAGATCTAATGTATATTCTTCTGCATAATGAATCCCAAAGGTGATGGTGCCCTGTACGTATCAAAGGATATTCTTTGCATATTTCCAATGTAGCTCATGCAGCTCCTGCATGAACCTAGAAATTGTGCCAACTACATATGAGAGGTCTGGTCTAGAGTGTGTAATATACAACAAGATCCCCACTAGTTTTCTGTATAGTGTGCTATCAACCAGTGGAGTCTCCTTGCCATCCTCAAGTTTGACTCCTGATAGGAAAGGAGTCGGATCAGACTTGCAGTCTATCATGTGAAATCTCTCAAGGAGATCTTGTGCATACTTGGCCTGAGACAATTTGATGCCTGATGCATTCTGACTGATCTCGAGTCCAAGGAAGAATTGTAGAGGACCTATGTCCGTCATCAAAAATGTGTCATGTAGAACCCCCTTGATTGTAGCAATCCTTGAAGTCAAGCACCCGGTGATCAACAAATCATCAACGTACAGAACTAAAAGTAGAAGTGAATCAACCTTCCTGAGCATGTAGAAATTTGGGTCTGATTTACAACGTACAAAGTTCTGTGACAACAGGTAGTATTCCATCTTGGCATACCATGCCCTTGGAGAATGCTTGAGGCCATAAAGAGACTTCTTCAGTCAAAAGACCAAAGATGAGTCCTACATAAATCCCTGGTAATTCTCCATGTAGATCTCCTTAGAGAGATCACCTTGAAGAAATTCATTCTTCATGTCCATCTGATGGACTTCCCATCCCTTGGTTGCTGTAATGGTAAGTTCCAATTGTATGGAATCCATCTTCAGTACTGGAGCGAAGGTCTCATCATAGTCAATACCATGAACCTGCTGAAAGCCTTTGGCGACAAGCCTGGTTTTGTATCTGTTGATATGTCTGTCCATTGTGCTCTTGGTCCTGTAGACACATCTAAATCTGACAATTTTCCTCCCATAAGGAAGGGGAACCAGATCCCAAGTTTGGTTCTCAAGGAGGGAGTTGTACTCCTCCTGCATGGCAGATTCCCAAAATGGATTTCCTACAGCCTCGCCACAAGACTGTGGATCTGAAGACTGAACCATGGAAAGAAGCCTAGAGGGCAATGGTTCAGTGGCAGTGAGTGCAACAGGAGGCTCCTCGAAATCAGATTGATTCCTCCTAGTATCAGTTGAATCACCAATGAGATCCCATGCAGCCTGAAGAGTATTTTGTGCCCACTTGGGCCTCTGCTCTGGCTTTGCAACTACATCTGGATGCTCTGACTCTCCATCCGAATGTACTGACTCTGAATTTGAACCATATGATTCCTCTAAATTACAACTCTCGTATGAAGAAGAGTCAACATGTGCATGCTCATCATCTCGGACAGGTGGAAGAGTGAAGGTTTCTTCATGCGGTTGTTGAGGTACATGAAAGACACTTTCCTCGAATCGGACACTATGCTCAATGATGAGTCGGTCTGAGGAAATATCAATAAGTCTATATCCCTTCACACTGTCGAGTTATCCAAAAAAAATGCACTCAGTGCTTTTTGGATCAAGTGCCTTCCTGTTTTCAGAGGGAATTTGGGCCCATGCACGTGAATTGAAAATGCGAAAGTGGGTCACTTCTAGTTGGAGGCCGCTCCAAGCCTCATAGGGGGTCTTATCCTTGACAGATCTATGGGGAGATCTATTTTGTATGTATGTTTCACAATTAATTGCTTCGTCCCATAGTCTCTGTCGTAGTGACTTTGCATGCAACATGCAAGATGCCATCTCATTTAGAGATCGGTTTTTCCGCTCAGCAACTTTGTTTTGCTACGGAGTATAGGGAACTATGTGCTGCAACTGAATCTCTGCCTCATGGAAAATATTGTGGATCTCATGATTCACATACTCCCCCCCGTTATCAGTTCAGAGGACTTTGATCTTCTTTCTGGACTGTGTCTCAACCAGGGCTTTGAAATATTTGAGGTGTTAAAAGGCCTCATATTTTTGCCTGAGAACGTAGATCCATGTAAAATGTTAGAAATCATCAACATATGGATGGATGTGGAAAAGGACCCATAAGGTCACTGTGGATCAGATCTAAATGTGTGGAATCTCGCTGAGACTTTCCTTTGTCGGTTCTGTATCTATTGAAAGTTAACCTATAAAACCCTCTGGTTCAGAGATGTATGGCTATTTTCTCCTTCCATGCAAAATAGTTGTAAGGTGTGAGAATGAATTCTTTTTGGAATTCCATCTTTCCGTTGTCTTCAATATTTTGTACTTGCAAAAAAAATTCGTGTAGCTTTTTCTTAGCAATCCATCGTCTCTGATACCATGTAAATTTGTTGAAATTCCATATAATAGATCTATTTAAACAATAATACACACATTTTCAGATATAATTTCAGAAAGAAAAGAAGGAGAGAAAGAATAGAAGAATTATCATTAATCGTTGTGAATAATGAATAGTTTACACATGATATACTCTGTATAGATCAATGAGTGCGCACTTGAGGTGAAACAATGCACCATATTTGTGGTCTAGAATTATCTAGAGACACACCAGCAGTTACAGGAGTGAAATTCCACCTAGTCTAGTATCTCAGGCAGTTACGGGAATGAACTGCCACCTAGTTGAGTTAACTAGTCAACTAGTCTTCAGTTAAATGACTGAACAGAGAGTAGTGAGGAGTTAACTCAGGGTTTCAATGCTAATGCGCCACTATGGTGATGATACCAAGGTAATTTCTAATTATCATGGTGATGATCCCAATGTTGCATGGTGACAAAACCAATGCAGCATCTAAACTCAACTCAACTAGTCAAACTAAAGTGTCAAGTGAAAGAGAATATTCTCCAAGTGGAATATTATCCCTTAAAATATAGGAGACTGGATAATGACTAATAAACAAGGAAAAAACTTAGGAAAAATAAATACTAGGTGTGTTAAGTAACTCCAACACCAATCATCCATGTTGACATTGCAGATCTTTGTCAGAGCATTCTCCAAGATCTTGTTGAAGGATTCTATTGTTCCATTTTCCTAAGGATGGTATGGTGTACTCTTCTGGTGATAAACTTCAAACTCCTCAGTCATAGCTCTGATAGTATTATTGATAAAGTGAGTACCTTGGTTACTCATCAAAATTCTTGGACATCCAAATCTGGTGATCACTTGTTTAAATAAGAAGTGTGATGTTGTCTCTGTGTTGCAATCTTTTACTGGTACTAGTTCTTCCAATATTGTTAAGTATTATGTGGCATTAATGATGTATCTTTCTCTTGAACTTTTTTTTGGTGGATGGATTGGCACGAAAAATTCTATTTCCCATTTTTTAAGTACCTACAAATTTACTTATGGTTTCAAGGGCATCTCATCCTTTCTGTTGGGTTTTCCAACCCTCTGACAGACATCACATGTCTGGCAATATTCCTTGGCATCTCTATGGATTGTTGGCCACCATAGTATTGCGTGCAATACTTTCTGCATGGTGTCTTTTCCTACATAATTTCCTCCATCTATTCCCTCATGAGCTTCTGCCAAAATTCTGGGCCTTTCATCCTCTAATACATACCTTCTCAAAATGCTTTATGCGCCCATTTTATATAAGTGTCCTACAATCAATTGATAGTCTGCATCTCTGACTACCATATTTTTCTTCTGCGCAGTGATAAATTCCCGTGGCACAATACCTGTGCTTAAGTATTCAATAATATCAACAAAATATTCATCGGTTATTTGTACTGAAAACAACTGTGCATCAATAAATTTGTCTTCCAATTTGGTAGGTTCCTCTCCATTAGTGACCCTTGACAAATGATCATGTCCTGCATTCAACTTCCCTGGTCTTACTATCACTTCAAAATTAAATTCTTGAAATAACAACAACCATCTACAGATCTTCCCCCCCAACATTGGTTTGTTGACTAGTTATTTGAGGGAAGAATGATCTGTGAACATCTTAAAGTGTTTCCCTAGTAAATAGTGTCTGAAATTCTGAAGTGCATATACCATAGCTAAGACTTACCTTTCTGTGGTGTTGTAGTTCTTCTCTAGTTTTGACAATTTCCTACTTGCAAATGCTAAAGGATGGTCTAAATCCCCTGCTCCTCGTTGTGCCAGAATTGCTCCAAATACTATGGTATATGCATCTACATGCACATGAAAATTATTTTCCCAGTTGGGAATACTAGGATAGGTGTTGTTACCATATTTTATTTTAAAGTGTCCAACCCTTGTTGACATTCCTCATTCCATTGAAATCGGATATCCTTCTTTAG
This sequence comes from Picea engelmannii, assembly GCA_009831015.1. Taxonomy (NCBI): domain Eukaryota; kingdom Viridiplantae; phylum Streptophyta; class Pinopsida; order Pinales; family Pinaceae; genus Picea; species Picea engelmannii. Next base: position 641,820 of record ML790417.1, read on the forward strand.
TAGTTTTTCCATTGGAGCAGTAATCTGTGCATAGCCCTTTATGAATTTTTTGGAATAGACTGTATGTTTGAGTGTTTCTCTCAATTGGCACACTGATTTTGGGGGTGGTAAATTGACAATGACTACAATCTTAGCGGGATCCACCAGTAACCCTTGTTTACAGATTATATGTCCCAATATTATCCCAAAAGGTGTCCCAAAAATGCATTTCTTTATATTCAATGATATTTGACACTGTCTGCATCTTTCAAACATTAACCTTAACACTTCCACATGATCCTTTAACAAAATATATACAGTCCATTCATCCAGATATACTTCTAAAAACTGGCATGGAAATTCCTTAAAGGAAGCTATGACTACTCTTGAAAATATGGTTGGTGCATTCTTCAACCCAAAAGGCATGATTGTGTACTGGTAGGATCCCCATTCTGTAACAGAAGTAGTCTTGTAACTATCTTTTGGATCTATCTTGATCTGATGATAACCTCAAAATCCATCTATAAATGAGTATGTTTCCTGGCCTCCCACATTCTATAATACCTCATATGTGAAATGGGATGGAAAAGAGTCATGTAAGAAAGCATCATTAAATTTTCTCAAATCTACAAAGATCATTATCCCCCCTTGTTTCTTTTCTTTCATTAACATAGAACTTATCCATTCAGATTCCTCTATTGGTTCTACGATACCAACTTCTAACATTCTTTCAATTTCATCCTTCACTTTCTTATTGTATATTGGATTCAGTTTGTAAGGTCTCTTCCTGACAGGTCTCACCTCAGGTTTGAGAGGTATTTTCATCTCTCCTAGTTCTCCTACTATTCCTTTCATCTCTGTGAAAGTTTTTGGGAACAGGTCACTATATTTGACAAGTAACTCTATTATTATTTCCATTGTTTTTTCATCCCAATAGTCTCCAATACTTTCCATTTTAGGGTTATCAATTGTCCCAGTGTTGACTTTCTTCATCTTAATTGGTGCAGAAAATAATTCTGACTCCAAAGATGGACCTTCCACCTCTATTTCTCCTTCAACTTCTGTAATTTGAATGTTGTGTGGATCATTCTCATCTGGTGCTTCTTCTTCCACGTGATAGCATGACAATAGTTCTTTGACTATTTTCATGTTCTATTGTTGATACTATGTCATAAGTTCAACCTCTGGTTTATCAATAAATATCACACCCTTTATCTTCTTCAACATTGAATCAATTTTGGGGTTCTCATGTTCAAATGAAAAGGTTACTACAAAATTCAGTCATAATTCTATCCATTCCTTAGTACCTCTACACATATCCTGGTCTACATACCAGTTTTCTAGAATTCCTTCCAATGTATGGATGATGTAACACCTTGTTTCCCCCAATTTGTAATTAATCATAAAGTAGGAATTACCATGCTAATTCACGAGGAAAATGTAAATGTATTATTGTTTGAGTTGCCAATAACTGACTGTGGGGGTGAAGCCTTGAAAGTACTGGCCATGATATCACTAGAGGAAGAATGTGAAAACTATAAGAGAGGGTTCATGTATCAAATAACCCCAAATCTCCCTTGATAAGGATGACAAGACTCCTTCGAATCCCAAGGAAAGAAAATCATTCAATGAAGAAAGGACCAGTGGTTGAATCACCAACCACCTCCATGAATGGAAACATGGGTTGTTAGTCTGAAGTACCACAAGGACTTGCAGACCTGAGCTTCCTTCTGGCAGAAGGAACCAGATAGGTCAGCAAAACCTTCCCAAGTAAGAGGGACACACACACGGGAAAGGGAGGCACCAGACGAGGGCAGAAGCTCACAAGGGAGAGGCGCAAAGCTCTCCAAAAAATCATGAACAAAAGGTCGCGAGATTGATGCCGAAGAGCATCTGAGAAACCTTGTTGAGGCCACAACCGAGTGAGAAAGATCTGAGTTGTAGAAAACAGGACCCGAACAGAAGCTGAAGCAGAGATAGAACCCTCGAGAACTATGAGAATTCCCTGGTGATATCATGGCTTGGCACGGGGGTGGAAAGAGTGCTAAGAATGAATGCCTTTGAGCCTATGGTCAGGTGGAAGGTTGAACACCCACAGTTAGTTGGTTGGCGGCAACCTGTAATAGATAAGTGATTTCCTACCCTGTGTAACTTAGTTGTGACTATGTATGAATTGGTTATATTGTGCATGCTTTCAGGAATGTGAATGAATCCTTAATGGATATACTGTATGCCTTCTATTTTTTCTTGGTTGTATAATTAGGCAAGTAAGGAATTATATGGGTTAGACATGACTTGTTCTCATAAATTTTGGAGTTTTGTAGCATCTTAAGATAGAGCCACGAACTGTGAGCTCGTCGACCTTACGTGTAGTCGCATGTATGATGGTTTACTCACCTAGTCGTTCTGAGTCCCTTGGAGGACGGAGTTTGTTAAGCTCATGAGAGGTAGTGCCGATATGCACAGGCCCTCTGCAATCAAATAGAACCCCAGAACCCCTTGATGAATAATTTCACTGAAGACTCTTCTAAGAGTCAAGTCCAGGAGACAGAGTGCAAAGCTCTCAAGTCTTTCATCGCTGACGAAGATCAGGAAGGATAGTGAGTTTCAAATACCGAAGGAGAGTACCCTTTCATTTGTTATATGAACAGATGATATCCTTTCAGGGGATCTAAGGTCTGTCATGACCGTTAGATTGGAGGAAAGAACGTAGGTGTTAATTCCTCGACCCCTTTCAACCTTCGCAAGTAACGAAGGAATCGAAACCGTAGATACAAGGATCTGACAGAGCCCTATTGACCGTCGATATTAGCCTTTGTATAGGCAAGAGAGTATCATTTCGCTGACTCGTGACTTGGAGTGGTCAAGGGTAGGACTGCATGAAATCACGATTCACGAGATCGCGACATGATCGTGATCGTTAGATCTAGGCCACGGGAGAACCGTGGGATCAGAACTTTCGTGGTTATTGCCTATCAGGGGTTCGAAACTTGAGAGAGTTTCTTTTTTACTGTAGAATTCGCGAAGTGCCAAGAACCGAGGGCTCATGTGAACACCTGGCACCTCCGTTAGGTGGGGATCGCATGGTTGGTAGGTGGCGTTATAACAAGCACCCAGAGAAAGGTGGAAGCGGGTGACAGGTGATGGACACATGTCACCTGGGAAAGAGTTAACCCATTGTTGACTTATCGTATCTCGGGAATTCATGAAGGAGGAGCACGAGGGCTCAACACTCCAACTCACGAAGTCGCAAGATGCGAGTAGCGCTAGTATTTATCTTAGGAAGTGGGTGACCCATTATTGACTTATCGTGGCTCAGGGTTTTGTAGGATGAAGAATTTTCACCCTGATTGCTAAGGCCATGAAACACCGAGAGCTGAGGTCAAGTGCGACGGGAAGCAGCGACACGGCTCATGAGAAAAGTACAGTGGAGGAGACAAGTGGCGTGTGCGCGTCTCTTTGGCAAAGCCCACATAACATTGACCTCTCACGTCTCAGGATTTTGCAAAGGAGGAGCACGAGGTCTCAACACCTCAACTAGCGAAGTTGCGAGTGGTGCTAGTGTTTGGCCTAGCCTATGGTTACATGTAGCAGGCGCTAGTGAGGAAGGAGCCATACCCGTATCACATCTCGGGTATCGACATTTGGAGAAAGAGGAGTCGAGATCCTTGACTCCCAAATCACGAGCTGCAAAAGGCACTTGCGCTAAGGCCAGGTTGTGGTCACTTGGAGGAGGATAAGGGAAGGGATGGTCTGCGCTAAGCCCCATAGAAGTCTCGAGGATTCTGTCCCTTGAAGAAAAAGATGAAAAAATCATTATGTCATAGTGGGTGTGTTACATATGAAGTGATGAGGCCATTCCTCTAGTGGTGTCATCCTACATAGTGTCCTACACTTCTCCAAAAAAAATTTGGTATCCCCTATCCATCATATCTCTTTATCTTATTACTCCCCTGCTCTACACCGAATCTAATGTGCAGTAGTCGCTTACATTGGTACAAGTCCTTAATTGTTTCTTTGTGTGCACCCCACCATCTTCCAGGTGTTTCCTTGAGTGAAATGTCCATGGATAAGAGCCTTTGATTATCTAAAACTTCATCTTCATATATTGTTAGGAATTATTATAAGTCACTTATTCCATGAAAACTGGGAGGTTCTCTTATCTTTGTGTCAACCCATCTTACTGCACGGTCGATTCTTGCACACCTTCTTGTGTACACTTTGTGTAATATCTTCTTCCAGTTCTCCAAACCTATATCTAAGTCAAAATAACATGATGTGATGCTTCTCCAGATAAGTACCCCATCTACAGTTGAGTTAACATAATCTTCTTCACACATGGTGGTTCTATACAATTGGTTGATTTCCTCCAGATCTAAACAGGTGGGTTCTACAAACATTTCTCCTTATGAAGAATCTAATGGCATAATGACTTTGTATTCTCCTGATTCAATTGTCATCTTCCTTGTATTCAATTTGATTATGGAATGGTTAACAAATGCCCAATCCAATCCAAGCAATGTTGGATAAGTTGTGCCATATACTATCTCTGTCACTTCAAAGTCTTCCCTAGTGTGCACTCCATCCAAATATACGGTCACACCTTTTATCCTTCCAATTGGTAGAACTCTATGTTGATTTGTTAATTTCAAATGGACAGGTGAATATCCTAGTGTGGTACCTCCCATACACTTCCATGTATTCTTAGGTAAGACATTTACTTTAGAACCTAAGTCCAATATAATATCCCCCATATTGAAATATCCAATGTTGGAATTCAATCTGAATTCTTTTCTTGTCCTCCTTCTTGTATGGAGGTGATTGATTGGTTTCTTCTCTAACTTCCCCTCTACCTCTGTGTTACATATTTCTAACATATTTTGAAACACTTTAACAGATGATGGATCATTCAGTAGTTTAACACAGGATTGTGGAAAAGTATTTATGGTACTTACTTTCCCTACAAGTTGTGCTTCAATAGTGTGGTCCATTGATGAAGGCATCTCGTACATTGGTACGTTCTGAGTATGTTGCGCAGATGATTTAGATGCAATATCTTGTTTGATGAACTTCTATCTAACCTCCTTGAATGTCTCATTTTCTTTCTGCGCATCAAACTTCTTCTGTGGTTCATTATTCTTCTTCACCCATTGGTGTTGTGTTGGTTCCTGTCTCAATACATTGGGTCTTGTCTTGGCTCCTCTGTGCGTGACTATGTTGATATTTCTTCCATCATCCATGGATTCTGTAGAGATCCATTGAACATTATGATTGTTCTAGTAACTCTTTTCTTGAATTTTTTCCAAAAGTGTTGGGCATTCCTCTATATCCTGGTTTGTTGCGTGGCAATACATAGATGTCGCAGGTCGAAGTGGGCATTCCCTTGCATAATTTCATGGTTGTTGGTAGTTTTGGAAGACTACTCGACCTCTGCCTCGTCAAAATCCTCATCTACCTTGTCCTCCACTTCTTTATCCAAATCGATCTCCTTGCGATGCATTGTAGTGGGTACCTTATTATATTGTGTGGGGTTATACTGTGATTGTGTGTTGTTGTATGGTGGTTGTGCAGTGTTGTACTATTGTTGTGTAGTGTTATATGAAGGTTTTACCTAGTTAAACTGAGGTGCAACTTTCCCTGTCATCATTTCTTCCTGTAGTCTATAAGTATATGAATTTATTTCCCTCATCATCTCCATTGTCCTAGAATATTTATCATCAATGCCCACTGACTTGCAAAATTTCAATATGAACTCTTGGGTATTGTCTGGTACTTTTGCATCATGGGACAATGATATGGATCATGGCGATGTGTCTTAAAGATCTTGAACCATGGTCTTCATGTTGGAAAAGGGTTTGGTACTCATGTTGTCATGTATTGTGTGAAAGTTGGGCATTCATTCTTGCGGTGTCCTTATGTCCTACATGTGGTACACCAAACAAATTATCTTTTCTCTTATCCCTTATTCTGATGAAGCTGGAATGTTAGATTATTTAGATCCTCCTTCAATTTCTCTAGTATTGGATATGTCTTCTGATATCAGTTCTCTTTCATTTGTAAGGCTGCCTACAGAGCCTCTTCCTAAGTTTGAAACTCCTGCTGCCTCAATGGGTATTTCAAATGTGGTAATAGTGAATTCACAAAGATATGTCTATGTTGCATGTTAGTCATGACATACTTCAACTTACCCTTCAACAGTTTGAACCTCTGATCAATCTCCCAAAGAGACTCACCTAGTTTCTGTCTAATTTCAATCATCTCATTCATGTACTGGTCTTCTGAGCGAGGCTTCTTAAATCCATTTATCAGTAGCTTCTTGACATCTGCAATCATCCTTATTGTTCCTGGTGGGTTGTTTACAGCTAGGCTCATGTACCATTCCAGTGCATGGTCTCTTAGTGTGATAGCTAATTGTGCAAGTTGTGTATCCTCATCTGTGATCTGCTTTGCTTCCCAGTTCTTCTCACAGATGAACAAATTCTTTTCAGGGTCCTCAGATGCCTCTCCTCAAAATTTTGGTAACCTAATTGTGGGATCATATCCTTCCATATTGAACTGTGATGAACTACTTCCTTCACATGGTGTAGATACTTGAATACTACTTCTTGAACTGACTCCTCCAATTATTTCTCCTTGTTTGGGTGTACTTCCTATTTTCTTTCTTCCACTAAAATTTGGTTTTCTAAACGGTGGTTTTCTTTCTGGGGTATTAGTCGCACATGGGGTTATGGGTTCCACACTGACACTGACATGGATGGGATTTTTTCCTTCTATTCCTTCCCTTTGACCGCATGTCTTCCTTTCATATGTTGTGTGTAGTATTTCCTCAAATTGCTCCACATCCTAGAGATCCTCTACCTCTTCCTCATCACTCGCCCAACCCTCACTATCGGTTATGGATCTCTTCTTATTATTCATCTTATATTGGTAGGGTACTCCATTGTGCATCTTTCCAATTGTTGAAATGATCTACTTTATCTGATCTTCCTCCATCGTGATTGGGTCCATGGCCTCCTCCTTCTTTCCCTTGGGCATCTCTTCCTCCATTTCCCCACATGTTGTCAGTCCTTCCCCCCTTCCCCCATGCACGTAGGGAAGTTTAATTTTTTGACTCCATCGTCATCACACCGTTGTTATATAGTAAAATATTGATTGAAGTATACAACGATTTGATATACCTACCTCTAGGTCACTTTAGGAACTCCTGCTCTGCTTCTTTGTAAGACTTCGTGGTATCTACTACAAATTCTGTAATAAATCCTGCAACAATATTGTCTAACCATAAATATATTGTGCGTGTGAATTTTTTGTTAACTTGTTGTAACTGCATGATCTCCACATGATTCCACTCGAGTTTTCTGATTCGATTTGTAGGGTAGTTTTATTTTAACCTCAATATCCATTCATGCAACACATGTAGGAAATCACATAATAATACCTCATGCAGGTTGCTAAACACGTACTTATCCAAATATTTGTGTGGTGTTATCTTAGGGTTTCTGTTATCCTTCTGTGAAAATTCAAGCTCCTTTGTTTTCAACCATATTTTGATCTTCGCCTTCATTGGGTTCCATAGTCTGAACATTCCCTTTTTATACCTTCATTCTCCTCATGCTTATTCTACGGATCCCATTCACTCAATCCCATGCAGTTCCATCTTGCAACGGAACCATTTGTTGGGTTGAATTCTCCTCTCTTCCTACTTCTTATTCAGACCCATGTTCATATATGATTAGGGTTCCAACCAAACCCCTCTAAAACTATCGTCTCTCCTAGTAACCCAAAAGGAAACACAACACACAGGGTGTACTGCGCAGTCTCACTCGAGATAGTCTTATGGATGAATGCAACGCTCAAGTGCTTGCATTCCAGGGAAGAGTGGGGATCTGGGATTCTAATCTATTTTCCCCATACATTCAACATATTTATCCATTCATATTGTTAAGATTGATTCATCTGTTAGTTAATGCATTCATTTTAATAAATCTATTGATTCATTCATTCATCCATTCACCATATAAATACTAACATAAGGTAAATAAACAATAAACAACATGCATAACATAGGTTTTATCGTGGTTCACCCCCTCCTAGGCTACATCCACAAATATCTTGCTTCTTAAGCTCTTTTATTAAGTCTACTGCAAAAATATGGTGTTGTGTGCACTACATCTCTGATCATACAATCATAAAACAAGTTCCACAACCTATGTAAGGAGCACTATATCACACCAAGATCCTTAGCCTGTGCTATGAACCTCAACACAATAACCTACTCAACTCTTTATATCTCAACATCTTACAAAACAGAATAGCTTCTGACACTTTGAACCACAACTACAATCAACAACTCTATGACCCTTGACCTAGACCTCCTAGGTCCTTACTTATACTATTTTACATTATTATTAGTTGTTACATTCCAAAACCCTAACCCTAACATGGTTAGGTCTTATTGCCTGTGTGCCTTGCATGCTTTCCTCCTTTGCATGCAGTTTTTCCTTACACGTGTTGCTTTTCCTTCCAGTTGTATTTTTCCAAATTAAGCTTTATTTTCCAAAACTGGACTTCTCCTCAAAATCGACATGCACCCAACATGTACCAAGAACACCATCATACCATCACAAGATATGTGTACCATACCCTAAACCCTAAACCCTAAACCTGTATCATACTAAACATCAATCATGTACCACAATCTATACCACAAAAATTGCATCAACCATACACCGACACATGTACCAAACCATGCATCAACCATACACTAACACCTATGACAAAATGTGCATCAACCATGCACCATAACCTGTACCATATGCCTCAACCATTGACCATGTACATCAACACCATACCAAGTACCAATCATGTACCATACCATGTATCAACCATGTGCGTCAACAATATACATCAACACCTATACCATACCATGTACCAACAATGTATCTCAACCATATACCATATCAATCAATCATACCATACACCATGTACCATAGGATATATCAAGAAATTACCATCAATGGTGTACCTCAACAAATCACTAAACAACCAAGATCATATACCAAGTATATGCCTCAACCATGCACCTAACATGTTCCTCAAGCATGTGCCAATGCCTCAACAATATACCAAAGACTTTCCTCAAGCATGCACCATAACATCATCAACATGTACCCCTCAAAACATGCATATAAACATATATGTAACTCTGTAATAGAAGTGATGTATGTGATCAAAGACCTGTAGACCTTCCTCAACTTCATAAACAAGAGAATATCATCTTCATCAAACTTTATCTTAGTCTCATGAGACTAGTTTTTGGATTAGTCACAAACCCTAACTTTCAACAAGAATAACTTTGTACCTATAATGAATAAAGGTCTGAAACTTGTACTAAATATTACTCAATATCTTCTTTGCAATTACTCCAACTTTCACTACTTGGATCATCCCAGAAAAGGTGTTATAGAAAAAATGGTTGCATGGTTCAATTATGGCTTATTCTAGAGAACGAAATTGTATAGAACGCCACACGAGGAATATTTGATATCTAGATCTAAAAATCATACACAACATACTAAGGACTGTACTGTATACAATTCATTTTGTCTCACTAAATTTGGATCTTCTATGAATAAGTTAAGACTATTTTAACCAGAACACTTGTTTGAGACTAGTTTCAGGACTAGCCAAAAACCCTATTTTCCAGAGAGTGTACCTTAGAAAATACAATGACCCAGAATATTAAATATTTACCAAAGGTACCTTGACATGTCTTCTCAACTTCCACCAATTTTCACTATCTAAATCGTTCTAGAAAAATGGTTATAGATAAAATGGTAAGATGACCTTTAAATAACATACCTTAGAACGTATCATCACAAGACTTCATCCTCCCTTGGAATTTTTCCCTTCTTTACTTAACTTTCCCTTTGAAATTCACCTCATATCTCCTTGGTTACCTCAGATAAAAATCACTTACTCACATAGAAGATATTCAATAGAATGTTTGTGTGAATGTTCTTATGAGTGACTTCTTGAGGTGTATTTACACTTTTTCTAAGTAACCTCTCTCCTTAACTTTAAGGATTCTTGAACTTTCTTGTTACAACAACTGTACACTTTTATTAATGACTTACAACCAAGTAGGGGCTTCTTAACCCATATTACAACCAATTAGAGGGTTTCTTAACCTATCTTTGGGGCTTCCAACTTCATGACCTCATAACTCCTCAACCGTGAGGAACTACGTGGCATACCACCTATCATCGAAAATGGAATGAAAAGGAATATTCATCCATGAGTGTCTTACCTGAATTTACATTGTCTTTCACGTCCATATTCCTCAACCAACTTTGAGTACCATAACCACACCTCTGAGGCTTCATGTAGACTTCATCAAATGCACCCAACACATATGTTGACATCAACCACTCCATCAATGACAACTAACTCACCATAAATTTCAACCACATCTCTAAGACATCCATACTTCTCCAAGGGTTGACATCGATGAAAACCAACTATCCAAACCAATTTTCCAACATCATGGAAGGAACAACTCAATTCGATATGTGTTTGAGTGGATAATTTACACAATAGACATTTGTTTATGTTTAGATTGGTCAAGATCCAAACAACAACCTCATCATGAGGATAAGAGTCCCCCTACGTTTTCATAGAGGTGGTACTCCTTTGTCGTAATCTTAAAAATATATCTTGATCCAGCCTCTTGGATTGGGAAGAATGTTGGACAACAAACCCCAAGTCTTTATTTCTTAGTTTTATATGAAATGGTTCTTGATAACCAGATCTAACTTTTGTGTGCAACAAGTAGCTTCTTAATAATAAAAAGATTGAAGAAAAGATTCAATATCAGAATAAATGTATATTCAACATCATTTATACAACCCTCTAAAGGACATGCAAGTATAATATGCAACCATGTCTTCTTGCAAGAAAAATAATGAAATGATGTTTGATCATTTCATAGAAATTTAAATGCATTATGCATTCAAAACTAAAAAGAATTTGATAAGCATACTTCAAAAATATCATGCTCAGATATCCAAAGATCTGAGAAATCATTAAATTAATACCCCAAAGTATTTCTCTGTGGCATTTATTAGATGAAATATATTTCTCATTACAAAGCATTCAGTAAACCAATTGACTAGTGCTTTGGAAACAAAGTTTGTCAAACACAAGGACTAAATATCCATTAATCAAATAGTGTAATGCCCCATATTTTGACCTTCGGTAGTTAGAACATTGTTGCTTACTAATCTTAATAATTCAAAGTTTAGCATTTGTTTGGAGTCAGTTAGACTTGGTTAGACATTGAGATGTGTACCTCTAAACCTAATTGTATGTTACATGATATATGCTCATGACAAAGATAGTTATTTGATTATTTGAACA
>ML790417.1:674426-684928 GCA_009831015.1 Picea engelmannii
TCAGAGGACGAAGCTCAGAAGGGATAGCCCTTTGGTTCATTAAGAAATCGACCCGGTAGTGGGCGCACGGGCAAAGGTGGTGGAATAGCGACCTCTTCATAGAGGAAGAGAATCGACAACTGGAGTTGATCGAGGAGAGTCCCAAACTCTAGGGTATCGTTGATCACGGAGGAGCCGCGAGAGGGTTGAGCCGCAGGTGTGCGGAGGAACCATTTCCATCGCACATCGGCGAATCGGGGTCAACGAGTGCAATAGTCCCATGCACGTTAGAATCGCGAAGTGCGATTCCCCGATTTAGTTGGGACCGTCGATCCGAGTGTGGACAGGTGGCACGAATCCGGAATATCGGAGTTTCGGCATTCGGGGTCTCCAGTGGCAGGAGACTTGAAGTCGCGGACCCGCGAGTCGCGAAGTCCCGACGTGACGAGGCAGCGTGGGACCCAGAGGCGTAGTGGAATCCACGTGGCGTTGGATCGGGATTCGGGGTTCGGCGATTTGGGAAGCAAGAGGATTGTGACACCGCGAGTTGTGATTTCCCGGTAGGGAAAATCCCGATAGTGGGAAGGTTGACCCGTTGACCATCGGAGGTTGAAGTTGTGGTAACTCGTGATCCCCTAGGGAGTCGACGAGCGTTGACTCTTCGGGCCCGAGAGAAACAAAAGGTCCTGGTAGAGCGACCGCCTGCTGAGAGGCGAGGTTGCGTCACTTTGCCTACATCTGGGACTATCTCTCTCGAGTTTGGCCTTCCTTTCTCTGTCCATGTTTCTCCCACTTACTATGTTGCTTGAATTTCTTCTCAATTTTGACTGCATATTGATAAGCAGCTCCCAATGAGGAGATGTTGAAGAAATCCATATATGTTTGGATGTACCTATGTATACCACCACGGCACTTCAAAACCAGGTGTCTCTCGGAGTCTTTGATACCCAAATTTGAGTGCAAGGTATGAAAGATGTTGGTGTACTTTGGCACTATCTAGTCTCTTTTCTGACACAGAGTTGTCCATGTCATGTATTGGTCATCATAGTTTCTGACAGGGTAGAACTGCTTCTTTAGGGAATCTACAAAGGTCACCCAAGTGGGTTCTCTCCCAAATAGTGTAGATTCATCTGTGGTGTACCTCTCCCAGTAACCTTCCCACCAATATCCAACATGAGGAATGGATTTAAGGATCGAAAATGTGATCTTTTCACTATCGAAATTTTTTTGGACTGAGTAATAACCTTTTAGAAGATTCAACCATTTTTCTAGAGCATTTTCATCTATCTGTCCTTCAAATAAAGGGATATCAAAATTTAATTGTACCTTGAAGGGTGTCGCACTTGCGAAATGTTTTCTTTTTGTAGATGCCTCAGTTGCTTCCATCAGTAGTCTTTGAAGGATCTGAGCAAAGTTGTCCATCATCTCGCTCCTTTATCGCATGAGGGATTACTCGAGAAACGTCTTGAAAGGATATCCCTCTCTATCATCTCTCTTTTCTTCCGCCATGGGAGGTCGCTTGGGCTAGAGAGAGTGGTTGTCCTCAAGTGAAACTAGCTTGAGACCCAAATCTCTATACCCTGGCCTCATTTGGGACATGCTCTGAGGAATGACAAGGAGAAAACTGCTATGATACCACTGATCCAGATTATTTTGAGAATGACATGAAGGAATAAATATAGCTGAGATATAAAAATGAAATATACAAAAATAAAGAACACAAAGATACAGTGAAACCCAACTTCTATTACTGAATAAGATAGAAAAACATTGTAGATCACAAACTGGAAAAATGGGGTAGATTATCTCTGAAAAGAAAGAGATGTTGGTTACATTTCATTCGCAACAATCTTTACATCACACTCTATTGCATTCTTAAAGGGCATCCTTCACCTCAATTATATATGAGAGAATGAGAGGAGAACAATTCCCATGATGCATGTGGGATAAATCGGACTAAGTTTATAAAATTCCATAGGCATGTAAAATAGTTGGACTTCTCGGGAGGTCACCCATCCCAGTACTACTCTAGCCTAAGTGCACTTAACTATGGATTTCTAATGGGATCCAATGCATTAACGCTATGTTGTAGGAATGTACATAAGACTACTAGGAAATCATTAAATGATTTCTGTAATTAACAAATGAAGATGGCATTACATTACATTCCATTCCCCATCAAAAGGGGGAATATCATGGTTTATCAAAACCACAGGCTCAAAATGGTGATTCAATGGAAGAGGTGGATGGTCACTAAGATCCATCTGGATCGAGGAGGAAGACACTTCGGGAGGAAGTCACTTGTGTTGAGAGAGTTGACACAGATTCCCTTGGTGAGAGACCAAGGTGAGGATCTTTGCTAAGATGCCAAGATCAAGAGACCCTTGGTGAGAGACCAAGGTGGGGACCTTTGATGAGATTCCAAGGTCAGGATATATGGTGAGATGTTGATATCAGGTACCTTGTTGAGAGCTCAAGGTTGGACCTAGCAAAGAAGGAATTTTTCTAGTGTGAGGAGTGTAGAACAAAAGAATGACTTTTTCTTACACAAGAGTGAGGAGATATCACTAGTTGGGTGAAGAAATTTCTTCCAAGTGTTGATGTAGAGAGGGTTGGATCATGAAGTACTATGATTAAATATCATGGATAGGTGGAGAAGGACTTCTATCTAGAGTTCATACATGTCAAGGAGAAGAGAGAGCAGAGGCAATCATAGGTGGGTTTCAGTTGATAGAATCTAGAGGAAAGCATAGCGCCATACAAATGTTTTTGTACAGAGTTTCAATACATGTAGGAGGGTTTCAATGGAGAAATTCATGTATGTATGAGGTTTCAAAAAATGGAATTCGTGTACACCTTGGGAAACGTACGGGTACAGGGTTGTACAGTAGCATAGCCATTGCCAAGTTTTTCTGGAGTGTATATTCTCTTAGTGGGCCATTTTCCATGTTACAGGAGCCCTAATTTGACCATACTAAAAGAATCTTAGGATTGGTTTTCCCTCCAGGGTTTTTCCAGGGGTTTATTCCCAAAAATATTGATGTCTTTTGTGTGAGATTTTGGTTTCCTAGTTTATTCTTTCGTTGCATTTTTAGTTTATTACTCAACAATTCTTTTAGTAGACAAAGTGATTTTATTTTGAGCTAATTGTCGAGTGTTGGGTTGAAGTGGTAAAATAAACATGGTATCAGAGCATACCAAGGGTTGAATCCAGGAAATTCAACATGGTATTGGAGCGATGTTGTTGTGAGAGGAAGTTTGTCTCAGGATGCACAATGGAAGATCTATGAGATCTCAACGGCCAGGGGGGAAATCGATTTCAAATCTAGGGTTACAATAGTACATATATGGGATCAGGAGTGTTGAGGTGGGTTCTTGAAAGACTAATAATATATCCACTATATTTTTTAGTAGACCTGTCATATTTGCATGAGATCTTAGCAGATCTATAAACTAGCAGGAAAAAATTGAAGGTCTGATTTCTGGAAAATAACAGTACTGAGGCAGAACATGTGTTTTTTGTAGGTGTATGCAGGTCACAAAAGGAACAATCACGTACATACATAGGTTACAGTTGTGAGATTCACGTACATACACAGGCTGTAGTGGTGAGAGTTGCATACAGGGTCGTATAGGGGCAGTACAGAGGCAGTTTAAACATGAAATTGTGTTGGGTGGCTTGTTGAGCAATGGAAGGAGGTAAGGAAGTCAGAAAGGAGATCTCAGATAGGTGGAGAATGACTTCCATGTAGATATATGAGACACATGAGAGCACATAGGAGAAAATAAGGAATTTTTCTCATTTTCTTGTGTCATCCACTTAGGAGCAAAGACGAACTTTTTCTCAAGTGCTTGAGCCACGAAGGACAATGACTCAAAGGGATATCAAATAGGTGAAGAAGGAAATTCATCCATAGATCATAGGATGACAGGTCCATTGGATTTGGTGACTTATAGATGGAAAAAATAAGTGTTTAGGGTGGGATTCTAAGAAAGAAGCAAAGGGGAAGTAAGGGAGATAGTAGTCAACCAGCAAGATTGAAGGATTGGTCTTGAGGTTTGTAGAGCTTGGATATTTTTTTATTTGTATTCCTCAGGTGAACCATTATCCTAGGATGGGAGCCTGTAAAATTATCCAAGGGGATATTGGATCATGTCATTGGCAGAGAACAAGGAGAGAGAGGCTTTGAAGGTTGAAGTAGCTCATAGGGAGTCAACCTTCAGGTTCAAGAAGGAAGGAGCATCCTTCCAGATATATCAAACAAGAATCATGGTACGAGATGGCCATGCATGATGCTTAGAAGAAAGAGACTTCTAGGGGCATGTTCAAAGGCAACGATTCTTCGGAGATGGGTCAAAGAGAGATGGAAGGGATACATTTTGTGTCAGAGGGTGCATCCAATCAGGTGGATTGGAGAGAATCCATGGTAGCATATTTGGTAGCGGAGAAAGAGACAACTCCAAGTGGGAGAAGTGTCTTCCTCACTAAGAGGAAGTGTTGATGTTAGTGGTAGCATCGAAGAGGTACTTCCGCATTGGCTTGTGTTTAGCATGTGGAATTCGTCAGTACTTAGGATTTTCACTTTGGTAAATTGATTATAAAAGTGAATGACCTTTTAGAGTTAACATGAGTTTAATTAATTTAATGCTTAATGTTTTGGCATTAGTGACTTGAGTGAAAGTTAAATTAAGTCATAGTCGTTAGATCTAAAGTGAAGGTGATATAATATCTCGGCCTTTGATCACTTTAGAGATATAGGGTTTTGGATTTAGCATAAACTTGTGATTATAAAAGGAAGCCTATGCGATAAAGGATGAAACTTCAAGAGGAAGTCACTTGTGTTGAGAGAGTTGACACAAAGTCCCTTGGTGAGAGACCAAGGTGAGGATATTTCGTGAGATGCCAAGATCAAGAGACCCTTGGTGAGAGACCAAGGTGGGGACCTTCGATGAGATGGAAAGGTCGAGATATTTCGTGAGATGTCAAGATCATGTACCTTGATGAGAGATCAAGGTTGGACCTAGAAAAGAATGAATTTTTCTATCGTGGGGAGTGCAGAAGCAAAGAAGGACTTGTTCTTACACAAGAGTGAGGAGATCTCACTAGTTTGATGAAGATATTTCATCCTAGTGTTGATGCAGAGAGGGTTGGATCATGAAGGACTTTGATTCAATATCTTTGATAAGTGGAGAAGCAATTCCATTTAGAGGTCATACAGGTCAAGGAGAAGAGAAAGTAGAGGAAGTTGTGGGTGGGTTTCAGTTGATAGAAGCCAGAGGAAATC
The DNA here is from genome assembly GCA_009831015.1 of Picea engelmannii. NCBI lineage: Eukaryota > Viridiplantae > Streptophyta > Pinopsida > Pinales > Pinaceae > Picea > Picea engelmannii. Next base: position 679,691 of record ML790417.1, read on the forward strand.
GTAGCATCGTACAGAATTTGTCATACAGAGTTTCCATACATGTACGCGGGTCTCAATGGATTCATTCACATATGTACGTGGTTTTGTAGAAGGACAATTTCACACACCTCGGTAAACATGCTAATATAGGGGCGTATAGCAGCATATGCATTTGCAGGTTTGTATGCAATGTATATTCTCTTAGCAGGTCATTTTCCCTATTATAAGATCCCTTATTTGACCATAATAAAAGCATCTTAGGACCAGTTTTCCCTCCAATTTCTTTCTAGGGGTTTATACCAGGAAATATTGATGCCTTGTGTGTGTTATTTTGGTTTCCTATTTTATGCTTTTGCTGCATGTTTAGTTGATTACTCAGTTGTTATTTTAGTAGATAAAGTGATTTTATTTCGGGTTAATTGTCGGGTGTTGGGTTGAAGTGGTAAAATCAACATGGTTTCAGAGCATACCAAGGGTTGAATCTAGGAAAGTCAATAGTATGGAATAAGACTAAGTGTAAAATGTTGGAAATAAGACTAAGTGTAAGAGTGTAGAAAATAAGACTTAGAGAGACTTACACTTAGCATTACTTAGTGTAGGAAAAGAGACTTAGAGAGACTTACACTTAGTGTGGCTTAGTATTAAGTGTAAGGAATAAGAGTAATATTAAGGAATATGACGAAGAGGGTATGGATTTGAAAGTATTCTCGAGAACTTCAAGTACCAAGAATGAGTACCAAGATTGAGTACCAAGAAAAAGCACCAAGGAAACTTAGTGTCATGAGAGAAATCAATTGTATTGATCATGAAGAAATGCTCATTTAGAAAAAATGTGGATATCTTGAGCATACTGACTCAAATTTTGAATCCACAAGATGTGTGACGAAACTGAAATGAGGACTGTGTCATGAACTAATTATCATTCAAAAAAATTTCTTCTAATGTCAATTTTTTTATTATTTCAAAGAGCAGGAAATCAAGGTGACCAATTTTTTTATCAACAACAAATTCAGCCCAAAAGCGAGGAGGCAAGTCTTTAACCTGCAAAATACATCTAGTCATGTCAACCAATGCTCGATTATTGTGTTATACAACTCCATTATGTTGTGGAGTGTGAGTAACCAAACGCTTCCATTCAATACTAGATTGAAGTAGATATACTTCAAAGGGTCAATTGACATACTCACCACCATTGTATGATCTCAATCATTTGATGGGTCGACCACATTGCTTTTCAGCAAAGGCCCGAAACTCCTTGAACTTATCAAAGACAAGGTTCTTATTCTTTAGGAAAAAGACCCATGTAAAGTGAGAGAAATCATCAATGAAAGTCAAAATGTACCTTGCACCTCCCAGTGAAGGTAGATTGATGCATCAGACATCACTGTGAACTAGTTCTAGTAGGTTATGTTCTCTCCACGTGTTTCAAGAGTCAAATGGTGTCCGGTGATGCTTCCCAAGTACACAACCCTTACAGACTCCTTCAATGGGAAACACCTTGGGAAAACCAACAACCATGTTCTGAGTTGTCAATGCCTACAGTCTTTAGAAATTCAGGTGTTTGAGTCTCTAATGAAAAATTAGAATTCTCTCATTAGTGTGAGAAACAAGTGTAGTTGGTTCAGGTTCAGGTTGATTCAAGTCACGAAAATTATACTAATTGTCCATCGGGTAAAGTATCCCACCAATGACAATCAACTTACCTTTCTTCAAATCACGAACATAGAACGATCTAGCAAAAACTCCACAATCTTACCTATCTGTGTCAACTAAGAAATAAACAATAGATTGGCACTAAGGTTTGGCACATTATAGACATCAACAATATTCCCATGTCTACAAGAAACATCACCCTGACCAACAACATCCAGAGAAAAATCATCGTCCACATATATTTTACTCTCCTTAGCTTCATCCAACCACGTGAATAAAGAAGCATTCTTAGCCATGTGATGAGTGCACCTGGATTCGACCACCCATTCGTTTTGCACAGAATGAGACAATAAGGCCTGAGAAGTTTCAACTTGGAAGGTGAAATTATATGAAACACTTCTCCTTCAAGGTGCTTAACCTTCTCCTATAAATCATCTCTCTTCCTAAAGCAATCCTTCTCCACATGTCTAGTCTTTCCAAAGTATTTACATGTGTTATTCTTTTGACTTCGTTGTGGTTGTCTTTGGGGTCCCTAATCATGATATGCAAGTTTTTGTGTAGTGTTGTCATACTTCCTTCTATTTCTAGGATCCATGTTTCCCTTTACCTTGAGAAAGTGGGCCTAATTTTTTACTACCAAGCTTACCTTCTCCAAAAAATCTATGTTTATCAGTAATCAAAAGTCCACAGAAAACTTCAAAATTGTAATCCTTACCATTTTCCTTGTGTTCTTTCTAGTTGGTGCAGAAAGTCAACACAAACTTGTCGAATGGTGTTTTCAAGTTCATCAGGATCATCTCGATGAGTTTTCCATCCTTCTTTTGATAGTTCTTTCCAGATTCTCCTAATTTCATCTGTAATTCCTTGACATGCACCAAATAGTGCTCCATTATTTCAAAATAATGAGGATCGAGAGAGATCAACTCTTTATCCAACTGCATGATTTGTCTTTCATCGACTCGTTCGAACAAGGTTTTGTTAAGAACCAAATACCAATATAGCATATAAAAACCTTAGAAAAAGTACTCAACGCTTTGAAAAAGAGATAATTGAGTCCATGAAAATGCATCCTTCTTAGTTAGTGTTGTTAAACGTGTTGTTATTCTTCCATAGTTTCGAACAAACTTAGGGTAGTAACCTATCAAACCCAAAAATCCTCTAAGATTCTTTAATGTTTTGGGAATCGGCTAGTCCATCATGGCCTTAATCTTGTTAGGGTCTAAATTGACACCTTCATGAGATACAATATGACCCAAATACTCTATTGTAGCGCACCTTTTCAGCTACCAAGGTTTAATCGTTATTAAGAGAAGGTTATAAAACCACTCGATACATAATTCATTTAAGCACAGAGTAAAAACATATTATTTACTGCTATAATTAATAATCCATAGCATCCCATATTAATTTGTATACACAGTGGAAATCATGATAACATAAACAGTAGAGTCATGCAAACGTGATAAAAACATAATCAGATACTTATCTTTTAACAGTGGTAGAATCCACCAACCAAGTGCAGGCCTTCCACGAACCTCCCAGCCTTAGACCGCACTGCTCATCAGCTCAACAATGGGTCACCCCCGAGCTGGGACTAAGCTCCACCCCAAGGCAAGGAAATCTAGGCTAGGYTGAGGTTACAGGGAAAACAACACACAACCACAAGGAAGGGATTCTCTCCAAGGAACCTCCCACGCTCACTGCCCACAGACCCTCATTCCCCACATGCCTGTTCCACCCCAGGAGTATACACCTTCTCTGTCACCTGGACAGTCCTTCGGCAGCTAATCTCCCTTTCCTTGGGTTACATGAACAGGCTGGACCGGAAGTCTCCGGGCTCTGTGGCAGCTACAGGGTTCCTTCCAGGAGTTCTTTCCTTCCTCTGCGCACTCTCTCACCTGGAGGGAGTCGCTCACAGGTCCAACAACCTGTTCTTCCAATCTTCAACCACCTCTGTCTCACCTGGAGAGAGTGTTGTACAAACTGGCCAACAAGCCACACAGGATCAAACAATACACGTCCACCACAATCCACGGGATCCAGACACGAACACCCAGGGCAGCTCCAGACAGGTGCAACAGTATAACCAGGCTTAGCAGGGACGAGAAACCTCTATTTTCTCAATTTGGCAACATAGAAATGACTCACATTCTAGATTCTCAAGGATGTGTGACGAGTCGTCCACGTAGGGGTCGATTCAGACTCCCCAGTTTAAAACAGAAAATGGGTGTACCTACTTTCCGGAACAAACACAGACTCTTTTCCCCAAATCCACACAGGCTTCTCGTTCAGGGAATATACACACCGGTTTTCTCAGAGCCAGACACAGGCTTTCGAATCACAGCGACGCACCAAGGTTATCTACAGGAGTCGGGTTGGTAGTACTATCCCCAGGCTCCATACCGTTCAGACAATCGGGTAGAATGGGGAAGGAACCCTCTCACGGCTCATCCTGGTTGTTTTATTCGCATATGTCAAGGTTGACACTTGTCACCCATGAAACTGCATGCATTCCACCAGCACACATCTCCCTTGCATGTTCTCTCCTTGCCAGAAACTTAGGATAAACATAAAATGCACATATCTTTTGGGGATAATATTAAAATATTATTCTCAGGCTTAAGCCCTCTAGGCTCAACACTTAGCCCCTTTTCCCACCTTCCAGCCCCTAATTCCTTGCCCTCTCTATGGATGCTCAGTCCCCCTTCACTCATTCATCCTGGTCGGTCTACACATGGCGGTGTTTATGTTTTATTAATTGTTTTGCATGATTACATATACAACAGCAGGCTCCTGGCCTTCAACACTCAGGCTCCCTGGCCTAACAACACACAAGCCTCCAGCTTATACAAACTTGGCTCACCAGCCTATAAAACGTAATTACAATTCCTTTCAAAACATGGTTTACAACGGGGCTCGACCTTGGGGACACTACATCTACCTCCTTTACTCCAAAGAAACATTTGGATGGTTGTGCATATAGTTGTTGCTCCTTTAGTAGCTGTAGCACCTTGTCAACATGTCTCACATGATCCTCCCAAGACTTGCTATAGATTAGTATATCATCAAAAAATACTAACACAATTTTTCAAAGGAAGGGCTTGAAAAGGGAATTCATCAACCCTTGGAATGTGGAAGGTGCATTTGTAAGGCCAAAAGGCATGACCAAAAATCCATAATGGCCTTGATGAGTTCAAAATGTTGTTTTTGGGATATCTTCTTCCTTCATTCTGATCTGATGATAACCTGAACGGAGATCCAATTTTTTGAAATAGATTGCTCCATGTAGTTCATCTAACAATTCATCAATGACAGGAATGGGAAACTTATCTTTGATAGTGATCTTGTTGAGCTCTCTATAATCTGGACACATACGCCATGAGCTATCTTTGTTGAATACCATCACCACTGGTGTAGAGTAAGAACTTTGGCTAGGTCTAATAATGCCAGCCTCTAACATTTATTCAACCATGCACTCAATTTCACTCTTCTGGGCGTAAGGGTATATGTATGGCCTGATGTTAGGAGGAACACTCCCAGGAATTAGGTGAATTTCATGATCATGATTTCGAGTGGGTGGAAGACCTTTGGGAATATCTTCAAATA
>ML790418.1:0-12886 GCA_009831015.1 Picea engelmannii
AGAATCTCCTTCTACAAGATCGCCTTCACCACGACTTAGATTTTCCCTCATAATCATGCAAACTCAAATAACCAACTGTCAACCTGCTATGATACCACTTGATCTGAAAATGATCTTTTAAAGACTATGGTTAAGTTTATGCATGAGTTGATTTACCATTTATGAATTAAGAGAAGATGCTTAATGAAAGAATATTGCTTCCATTTAAGAAGTAAGAACAACAAAACATAACACCAATATTTTTAACGAAGTTTGACACAAGTTTTCCTACGTCTCCAAGCCTTTATCTCAGTGGAGAAGACTTCTTATTAATCTTCAATATTTTAAGAATACAAAAGAAAGGCTTACATAACAACTCCTGAAACCACCTTTCAGATATGCAACTTCTGGACAGAAACATACATCACCATTGGCTCGAATAGGAAATTATGAGAATTTTGAGTATAAAGTCGACTATGCTTGAATCGATAGTTTAGGCTCTGGAGACATTTTTCTGTTAGGATACTCAAATGCAGAAACAAAATCCATATTCAGACTCCCTTCGAAATTTTGCAACTTTTGAGTATAAATTTGACTTGCTTCTAAATAGTCCCTTAGGGCCTCCCCTCGACACAAATCCCAATGGTGTGCCTTGTCAGATCCGTACAACCTTGATTTGCATGCCAAAAAAAACATTTTTTCTCGATTTTCGTGCCTGACTAAATAAGCCAAACTCTGCCAAATTTAGGGATAATTGCCAAACTTAGCACTAGTTATCCAAATTTAGTGAGATTTCACTAGATTTAGAGGAACTCCACCAGATTTGGTCGACCTTCTAGAAGGTGCCACATGTCATCTCCGTATGGTGCCGTGTGTCAGTTTTTTATTGGGCCAAATCACCCCTAAAAAATCCAAAAATGATTGCCACGTGTTATGCTGATGTCATCATGACGTACTACTGACGTCAACATTGACTTTGACTTTGACTTTTTTACATGTTTGACTTAAACTTCAGATCGCGATAACTGCTACATACGGTGTCCATTTTTAGAAAAAAATATATGGTCGGAATCGGATCGACAAGGCCGACTCAATGGAACTAGTTTCTTTTGATTCTGTGAACCTTTTCTTTTAGGCCTTCTTGGATCCATTTGGATCACACCTCCCCACTAAGACCTTTTGGTCCTCCAAAAGGATATTAATCAGTCATCAAGTGTGGGATAGGCCTCCCCACTTGTCCTTTGTCTTTAAACTCTATGATGTGCACCTGTTGCATCATAATTAATTGCATAATAACCATGACAACTGAAAGCATGTTGTTAGCCACTTGAACTCGTTCACATCTTAATGAATCCACTACCATCCATGTAGAAAAAATTATCAGTGATAACATCAAAAATATGATTGAAACTGAACCAATATGTTTGATGTGCTTGCACGACATTAACTTATCTTGAATCAAAGTATGATTGAAATCCCATCCTACAACCATCTCATGTTCATGCTTAAGATCAACTTCTTTGCTTGGTACAATTATAGGTGTATTTCTTGCATAAGTCCCCTTCTTTAATTGTTCCATTGTTAGAAGATATTGATTTGCTTTTATGCGATGAGCATGTACAACATATTTTATCCCTTCTTTAGTTAAGTGATATTGATTCTGTTCTTTGTAGAAGATTGCTTTGAAATCATATAAATAAGGGCTTCCTAAGACCATTCCACATGTTTCTAGTGGCACCACATCACATGTTACTTCATCCACATACGTAGATGTAATTTCAAACTTTATGATACATTGCTTTGTTATGGAAAATTTATGATTGTTTCTTATCCAATTTAGTGAATAAGGTTTGTGATGCATCTTAGTGTTTAATTCGAATTTCTTAACGACTTCCTATGAAATTAAGTTAGATTGAGATCCACTATCTATCAATGTGTCAATCTTAGTATATTTCATTATGACCCTTACATGAAACACTTTACTTCTAGAATCAAAATCATAACCAATTTTACCTGTCAAACCAACTGCTGTGATTTTAGACTCATCACCTGAATCATACCCCAAGTCTGTTGGTCGTGTTGTTGTTGCAACTATTTGCCTCCCTTTCCTCTCTTTGAACCACATTGGTCTCTTCTCTAGGTGCAATTTCCAACAATGGTCATCATCATGCCATTCTTTCTTTCAATGCTTGCAAGAGAGATTCTCTTCCTTCACTGTTGGTGAATTTTATTTCTTCCCATTCCCTTTGCCTTTTCCATATTTCTTTAAAGATGTTTCCCCTGATACACTAACTCTATTTTTCCTTGATTCAATATACGTTTCTTGAACATAAACCTCATCAAGATTAGTAGGTCCAAATATGAATACAATATTACGAATATAAGCAGACAAACCTCCTATATACTTCATAAGAGTTTCTTGTGTAGTTAATGGAACATCTAAGATCAAATCCATCTTACGAAATTCATTTGTATATTCCTACACCAATTTTCCTTTTCTTAACTTAATAATTTTCCATTGAATTAAATCCTTTTCCTTATATCCCAATGGATAGAACTGTTTTCTAAGTGCAGAAATAAAATCATGCCATGATGGAAAAATCTTACCAACTTGCTAAGTTCCATGTTGCATTTTTCTTTGCCACCAGATGAGAGTTGTGCTTTCAAGATGAAGCGATGCCAATATGATTTTGGTTGCCTCATCTTTTATTTGTTGCACATTACTATATACCTCCATCTATCTAACATAATTATCAAGTTTCTCAGCATTAACTTCGCCATCATACATAGGTAATAAAAATTTTACATCAAGTTTAAGTAATGCCATATTAGGCTTATGTTTATGCGAATGTTTACTTTTAGTAGAATTTGAACTTGTACTTGAAGAAGAATAAGATGATGGAGATGAAGGAGGTGACAGAGGAGTTGTTGGAGGATCCTCTCCTTCTTCGCTTTTAGCCTGCTTTGAATATTCCCCTTGAAAAGGTCTCTTCTGTTCCAAGTAATCATCATACAATACTTTTACCATCTCCAACATGGCAAAAAAATTTATTTGAAACTCTCTTTGATTTTGAGAAAGTCCTTCTTCTGATGCCATCTTATCACTTTGAAATGTTCTCTTTCTTGATCCAATCTCAGGATCTCTTTCTACAAGCTCGCCTTCACTACGACTTAGCTTTTCCCGAGTAATCATGCAAACTCAAACAACCAATTGTCAACTTGCTCTGATACCACTTGATTCGAAAATGATCTTTTAAAGACTATGGCTAGTTTTATGCATGAGTTGATTTACCATTCAAGAATTAAGAGAAAATGCTTAATGAAAGAATGTTGCAGTCATTTAAGAAGTAAAAAAAACAAACCATAACACCAAGTTTGTTAACAAAGTTCAACACAAGTTTTCCTATGTCTCCAGGCCTTTGTCTCAGTGGGGAAGGCTTCTTATTAATCTTCAATGCTTTAATAATACAAAATAAATGCTTACATAACATCTCCTAAAACCACCTTTCAGATCTGCAACTTTTAGAAAGAAACGAACATCACCATTGGATGGAGCAAGAAATTATGAGACTTTTGAGTATAAACTCGACTATGCTTGGATCGACAGTTTGGGCTCTGCAGCCACTTTTCTGTTAGGATGCTCAGATTGAGAAACAAAATCCATATTCATACTCCCCTTGAAATTGTGCAACTTTTGAGTATAAAGTCGACCTGCTCCTGAACAATCCCTCGGGGTCTCCCCTCAGCACAAATCCCAGTGTTGCACCTTGTCAAATCTGTACAGTCCATATAGTCTCAACTTGCATGCCAAAAAAAATATTTTTTCTCGATTTTTGTGCCCCAAAAATTTAATTTTTCTCGATTTCCATGCTCGACTAAATAAGCTAGACTCCGCCAAATTTAGGGGCAATTGCCAAACTTAGCGCCAGTTAGTCAGATTTAGCGAGATTCTGCCAGATTTAGAGGATCCCCGCCAGATTTGGTGGAACCTCCAGATTTGGAGGAATCTGCCAAATTTGGTTGACCTTCTAGAAGGTTCCATGTGTCACCTCTGTACAGTGCCATGTGTCACTTTTATATTGGGCCAAATCACCCCTAAAAAAGACAAAAATAACTTCCACGTGTCAGCCTCTGGTGCTGCCATGTGTCATGTTGACATCATCATGATGTACTGCTGACGTCAATGTTGACTTTGACCTGTTGACTTTGAATTTGACTTTTTTTAACTGTTTGACCTAAATTTCAGTTCGCGATAACTTATGCATATGGTGTCCATTTTCAGAAAAAAAATATATGGCCAAAACTGGCTCAATGAGCCTGACACAATGGCGCTAGTTTTGTGTGATTTTGAGAAATTTGATTTTTAGGCCTTCCTAGATCCATCTGGATCAATGTAAATCTCTATTTTAGTGTTCATAATATAGGTGGTGAACAAAATGTATCACTTGCCTAATCGAAATTATAGGGCCATGACCAAACTTACCACAGGGAGGTTCTTAGGATGGAGAGTGATCCCCTATTAATTAATTGGGAGGTGTTTATTTAACCCTCATTAAGTCCTAGGTTTACCTTATAGAGGATGAAGAGGACCAAGGGATATGTTATATTTCTTTTTGATAGAAGTATGGGAAGAGTGTATGAGAGTACATCGCTGAGTTCAAAAAGCATGCCCTTATGTTGGAAATATCTCTTGAGAACCTGGATATACTCCTCAAGTATTTGGGTGGTCTTTATAGTCATTTAAGGAGGCAAGTGATGCTCTTTAAACCTAGGATTGTTGATGAGACTTATAAGAAATCATAATATCCAAAGTTGGACAAGATGTCTAAAGGACAACCAAATGGTTCTAAACAGAAATACCAATAAGACACTTATAAGGAGGGAAATAAGAAGTGGAAAGGAAAGAATAAGAAGACTACAACCACTGCACATCAAAGCAAAGGCCCAAGTAACCACTGTAACCATTGTAATATCAATGGTCATGACAAAGGTAAGTATTGGAATATACATCCAAAGATGAATCCATAGAACAACAAGAAGGAGGCAAATAAGAATAACATTATAGTCATGCATTCCAACTACAAGGTAGAGAGAAATTTAGATGACAAGTTGATCTTGTGGAGTTGTTTGTATTCATTTTTATTTTAATTCACTAATGGCTCCATCCAATATCCCTTTATTGAGTGTTTTTTTGGTACTGTACCACTCAAACCTCTTATAAATATTTTACATTTCTTTTCGCAACTTAAATTTGATGGTGAGGGTGAAACCTCTACATCTGGACATGCTTTACATTTCTGGAAATTTTGTAGATCTCACAATATTGCTGATGGAAGTACCATTTGTAGGCTGTTCACTTCACTTTTGCAGGTTGGGTCAAGAGTTGGTGCAATATTTTTCGCCCACCTCTATTCATACATGGAAATAATTTGTGCATGAATTTTTGCATGCTTTTGAGAATTATGATTATGATAAATCGTGTGAAGAAATTCTAGATCTTAGGAAGAATGAAAATGAATCTGTTGCATATTTTGTTATCATATTTACTCATATTTGCTATAGGTTTCCTTTGGATGATAGACCTTCTAATAGTGATTTTATTTCTTGTTTAGCTTCTCTTACTATTGAAACACATGAGTCAGTGGATGGAGAATCTAAATCATGTTTTAATATTCCTTTGCATGATGAGTTGGATTTAAATGAAAATATTGAAAATAATAATGGCTTAGATGGACTCCATATGTCCAGATATTTCATTACTATCCAGGATATAGATCAGAGAGATAATTCTTTTTTGGAAGAAGCATATATATCCTATCACCACTCCATTCCTCCTTTCTTTCATTGTGACGAAAAATAGTCCTATTGTGTAAATTCAAGTTCATATTTTCTATAGTTGACCAAGAGGAGGGTTTTCCCATTGATAATGGGACACTTTGGGTCACACCGATGGTTTTTTCAAGTTCTCATTATCCTATATCATCTTTGCTATCACAAGAAATGGAAGAGGAAGCTATGAGGAAAGACTTGAATGATTATCATTTTGTTAATGAAGGAAATATGGACACTCATCGAATGAATTCTTCCTCACCCATGGATAATTTGGAATTAGTTTCTTTTGTTGTGGATTGTCCCATTGTTACAAATTCTCCTAGTTCAATTGATATAGATCAATAATGTCCCACTACTGATGGATTATTTCTTAAACCTTCTTGTTCTAATAATTCTTGTGACTTTCTTCTCTCTTCTAACCATGAACATGTGTTGAAATAAATTCCAGATTCTTATATTGTGTAGGAAGCAAAACAACCATGTCGATATTTTCATTCAAGGAGAAGACATAAACATACAAGACATACCTCTTTTATCACAACAATCCACTTTTTTCTTGGGAGAGGAAAACCATGTTGATGATGAACATGTTTATTTTCAAATAATTCCTATTTTGAAGCCCACTAATTTAAAATCAACCACCGATGTTCTTAATGAGAAGGAAATACCATTAAGGGAGCCAATTTTTGAAAATATTTCATGTTCAAGGGAAGATTTTAATTTTCTTAATTATTCCACTTAGTATTATTTGTATCCTGATCTCTTTGATTGTTTGATTTTGCAGGAATCCACCCATTGTTCTACTCAAACAAAATCAATGGGGTCGATCCCTTTTGAAGTACTTGATGGGGGCAATGAACATATGGAATATATAGAAGATAAGGACTCTTCCCATGAACTAATCACAACCAATTCTTATCAACCTTTCTCATGGGATGAAGTGGATGTTTTAGTAGATGTATATCAGACCATGTCTTCTTCCTCTTCATCTTCATTTATGATCAATAATGAAGCTTCTTGTTCAAGTATCCCTATAGTTAATATTGATGATGCTTGTGGTTTCCACAATTGTATTGAGGATTTGTCTTATACAATGGTGGGTACTAGCCCATGTATATAATTCAATTCCAATATTCTATCTCAAGTAGATGGTTTCTTGAACTATGAGCCCCGAGAGGCTTGTCAAGACAATGAGGCACTTTGGTCTACAATGATGGTTATGTTAGGCCCTCGTTCACTTGGTTTTTCATTTGGAGTTAACAAGTTTACTAGAATTACAACTCTCTCACCAAGTACACTTCACATGAATTCTATGCATGATTCTTATTCAATATACTACTTCCCATTGAACTCCCTCCAATTCTATGGTATTAATATTAGATTTTATGATAAATTTGAAGAATGGTTGGAGGAATCATATTCATCTAATGTACCCATGAATTATTCCATTGACATATTTAATATGGTGAATGGAATTTATCATGCTTTAATTTTTCCCACGTTTGCTCTATCTTTATTCCAAGCTCTATTTCTAATATTTTATGATGAACATGTTTGTGCAGGCTTGTGATTACATAGATGGATACATTGACATTATGAATTTACATAGCTTATTTTTCATCCATTTTTAGTGTAGGATAGGAATATGATAGGATAGGCTAAGTGTCTTTTGTTTTCACCTAGTATTAACTTTGCTTCCTAGTTTAATTATCTTTCTGTTTTCCTTTTTTTATTTATTTACTATTTGTTGAACAATATACAAATTCTTAGAAAATGTTGAGAGAAATAGAAGACTTGTACACTAATTTTACCTTGATTGGATTTTTCAATTTTATTTTGAATTTGGAAAATTTACTTTATCTCATCCTAAAAAATTCTCTATGTGTTGGTAATTTTCAGATCATTGATTTTATGAAGATCATTCTTCAAGCATTTGTTTATCTCACAAGTGGGATATTTTTATAAAGGATACTATTCATTCTCTCTTGTAATGAAAATGGACACTTAGATTTGTCCCATACTCATATACACATAATTCTAATGTGGAAAACTTTGCTTAATTGAGTTTCTTATGAGTTCTGGGCTTGTTGTCCCACACACAATAAATTAAAAGTTTGTGTGACTAAAATCTTCCCATGTGAAATCCATGCCATTTCAACTCCTTGGAATCTCTTTAGAATATTATTTTGCCTTTGTTTTGGAGTTGTCCAAATGACATCTTTCACATTGACTATTCTCTTTGGTTACTTTTAGCCGACATAATTTCCTATATAGACTTGTTTAACATAGTGATATTAGCTTAGTTTTATTTCTTTTTTGAGATATTTTCTTACAGTACTTTCAGTTTTAATATCTTTTCATTGGCTGCACATGTCTTATGCTATGTTCAGTTAGTTTTTCAAGCAGGTATATTTTCCCTTCTATTTTGCAGCCTTCTTCACCCAAGTTTCCTCTCATACACAACAACAAGAGATATTCATTCACACTGTCTAGATGCACATTTTGAAAATTATGGACATCATGGTCATTTAAATATTTTGCTGATATATTTTTCATAAATTACTTGGGAATCAATATTTTTATTCCCCAACTCATTGTTTGACTAAATACTCAATTCTACCACTTTTAATCATGAGAATTCCAGACCTGATATTTTCTTGAAGAGAATATTTTGATCCCTTGGGTTTGGTGATTTTGGGTCACTCATTATGGTTACATTCTTATTGATCTAATTTTTATCATGAATTAATGATCTCTTGCTTATCTCGAAATTCATTCAAATCCTTGGGAGTTGTAAAATTTATCTTAACAAAATATCTCCATGCAACTTTTAAGATACTAATATTTGAGTTTTCATTTCAGTCATGGTAATAATTTTCAAGAAGTGAATTCCTTGAGGGATGTAACTCATCAATCTATTGGGCCCCACATTCTTCATCATTCATTAAACCAAAAATCATGTTATTCATAACTTGGGAAGACACACATATTTGGGTCATATTGGAACATCTTCTATTTGAATCCCTCTTGCTCATGAGCTTGATGATTTTGTTTTCTCGATTATATGTCTCATTATTTTTAATGGAAAACTTATCTAGTAGAGAGGCAAGCTACACACTCTTATTTTCCATTTCATTTTCTCTATATTCTATATGACATGTAATCTCAAGGAAGTGAAATGTGTAATTTGTCTACTTGGAACACTCTTAGGAAATTGAGGATATCAGTTTCATGGACTTTCGCATCATGCCAATCCTACCACCTATTATAAATATGATCTTAATCACTTCATTCAATTTTTATTCCTAATTACATCTTTCATTTATGATAGGGGAGTCAAGCTATCTAGGCTGTGACCTAAGATTAATTGCACCTTGTAAAAATGCCTTAATTATTCTTATTTCCATCATGATTTCCTCTTGCCTCTCATGGTTTGAATATGATTAAATAATGTTTCACATTATTATCATTGTCGTTAATAATCAAAGGAAACACATACCTTGGGGTGCAATGCTGATAATCTTTGAACCAGATTTTATGACTGATATTTACTAGTGGAATGGTATCTTTAGAAGATAGATGGAATTGAAGTCTTATGGTCATGTTTGTTTAATTTGATTTATTCTAATTGCATGAATGGGACATAATATATTGATGATTCAAATCTCACAACAATTAATGACAATAAACCTCATTTTGAAGCACATATTGTATGAAGAGCACTTAGTGCTTATCTCTCAAGAGGAAGGTTGTGATATTTGAGTGAATGAATAGTAGATGAATACTTGATGACAACATTGACATTTGAATAAGTTTTATGACAACCCACTTAGTTTAAGTTTACATTAGCCTAGCATGTTTTTCCTAGAATTAGTTTAATTTTGGTCTTTACTTTTCTTTTAGTTTAATTTCATTTTAATAAGTTAGTCATTTAGAGGAAGAGTTTTTCCCAAACTGTCTAAGAGTTGATCACACCATTCTCTTTTGTTATGCAAGTTGGGGAAATGGCTAGTGCAACCAACAACTCAAATTTTTTTTCTTGAAACAAAGACAACTTAAAGAAGTGTTAATCTAAACTTGGCTGCTTAGATTCCTTGCAACATTTTTAATCAACCAATATTCCCATCAACTTAACAATTGATTAGAAAGTTTGTCTCGTTCATGTATTCACATATTTGTTTATGATCTAGTTGATATTTGGAGTCATTTTAATGACTATTTTGATGACCTCCATAACTGTCATTTTTTCCTCTTTTCCATATCAAATTACATTATTTGGATCTA
Organism: Picea engelmannii; assembly: GCA_009831015.1. Lineage (NCBI taxonomy): Eukaryota > Viridiplantae > Streptophyta > Pinopsida > Pinales > Pinaceae > Picea > Picea engelmannii. Next base: position 10,096 of record ML790418.1, read on the forward strand.
TGTGGTTACTAATTATCTTTTATAGCAAAGATAAAATGGATATGAAATTTAGTTTTCATTATTGGAAAATTCAACAATTTCAAAATTGCAAAGGAATTGCTTATGTCACAAAATATTGAGAGCTTATGGGTTTGTGGAATGTTTCATGTGATGTAATTTTTAGAAAATCTATTTTGACTAAATTTATCCATTAAGCCATTTTTCTATATTCCCAAAAGATTTTTTTGTTGCACTAAATGGAGGGAAAGATTATATGTGACAATTAGACGGGAGAATTGTGTTGCAAATAAATTTTCACTAGATTATCAATTCTCATAATTTTGTTTGTTCTTGATTTCATATATTTTCTCAGGTAATTTTTCTGTTGGGTTTGATGTTGAATGGGTAACATTTCTTGACCGATCATTTCCCTTGGATTACTTTTGAGTGTTCACGGAAAAAATTTCTCACTGTTGCTGTAGTAGATTTATTGCTTTGTGTTGGATTCTATACTTATTTTTTAGTTGGTTGTCTTCCGTTTTGATGACTGACATTCTATATTTAGACTTCTCTTAGTTTAATTTTCTTTTTCACGAATTGACTTCTGATTTCATTTTTTTTTTTCTTTTTTCTTTTTTTTTTCTGATTGTACATAGTGCTTCTATATTTTAGTTTGAATGTTGTTATGTTCCCTGAGATGATTTGACTTCTTGGTCTACCTTGAGGATTACTCTTTAAAATTTCGGTGATGGGATAGTCCAATTCTGGTCATATACTAAATATTGTTTTTACAATTCATAATATGCATGTGGTGATCTATCTAGATGTGCATTCACAAAGTTCTTAGCGATGGGTATGGAATGATAGTTGTGGTGGAACACATGCACCTGCTAAGCATACCATGATAATCAATAAGTATAGTAAAGTGTCTATATATATTTTTCTTTGAGCTCCAATCACTTCATATTAATAAATGGCCAATACTATGATGGTTTTTGGGGACACCTATGGGTTAAAATAAAATGCATAACATCTACTCAACAAATCAAAGCGACTCTCATATCACCCTGCTTCCTTCACACCCTATGTGCATATGCATATTTATATACAAATCTAAAAGGGTGGTCATATTCTGAAATAAAAAGGAAGTTGAAAGTACTATTAATAGTGTGGGAAGTACAAGTAAACCCATTAGGGCTATGGATTCTTGTTGCCAACGAGGCCATGCTTTTATGGTATCAAGGTAACTTTGTTGGGGCTATGGAAGCTCACTGGCAGCGAAGCAATGCCTAGAAAAGAGAGATGAGGAACACACTTATGTAGATTCTTTCTTGTTATAAGTGGTGAAGAACCATGGTCAAACCAAAATCAATATGAAGTGTGCATCAAGAAGGAAAATTTACCTCACTATTTGGCTCTTTGAAAAATGTGTGTTAGATTACAAGTACTGGAAATATTGGGTTATATCTTTTATAATTTTGGTGTCATTGTGGTACCCATGACTATTGGAAAATTGTCTACAGTCTTGTTGAGATTATCTTTAAAACTCAAATATAAAGTATAGATTCTAGACTTCTGTTGGCGACGGAAGTCACTCCTGGATTGCTTGCAGGAGCAGAGCCCGACGCCCATCAGTTTAATGTCACGCTTTGTTTAAAAGAGGTGATCAAATGGAAGCAAACTCGGAACAGTTGTTTCAATTCAGAAACTGGGCCAGGCATGCACAAACGAGTGAGGTCTTGATAAACTTCAAACAATGAGTTGCAGTAAAAGGGTGAGTAGGTGGAAGACTTGCATGAGAAGAGTGAAAAAGCCTGTCATAAACATCCGATTTGTAATGGACTGGAGAAGAAAGCATTCGAACACAAAATCCTTTCACATTCAAATACAGATACCAGAGGGCACAACAATGTCACAACAAATCCTTTATTATAACAAGATTGTTCAATCCACGCGAATCATTCAACTGTGAATTCTCCGGTGCAAGACGAAACAGAGATGAAAAAGGGAAAATGTTTGTTATAAACCAAGAAGTCTCAAACACAGACACATAACCAGGAATCCAGAATGGTCATGAAAACTTTACAGTCGGGAGCTTAGCTCTACCATCGATAGATACAAAAATGGCTAAAATGCCTTCATATACTCAAACTAACAACAACAACAAAATTGAGACATAGCATTGAAAGATTTTCATCTACATGGCTTCTGACAACATGGAGCTGCAATCTTTGAATGGTCATGCAACTTATGGCAGACGCGATCGATCTCCTGACAGTTTATTCGGTGAATCGATGTGCCTTTAATTCAATGCAGGACTTCCCATTATGGAGGAGACGATGTCTAACCACCACCAACCGCTTCAATAACTGCTTCTTGGGATTGAAGACGACCTGACCAACTCAGCATTTTGGGACATGGAAGACTCCTCGTGCCGCCACCTGGAAAAACTGAATAGCTTGAAGGACGGGTATGGAGGCCAACACGAGAAGTGGGGTACGGCTACGGAATGACGGGGCCTCAACCACAAGGACGACATAAGAACGATGAGAGGTGAGAGAGGTGGCGGGGGATGACATAAGTCATAAGGGATATAAGCAGAGACGGTGGGAGAATAGACGGGGCAGGCTCAATGTAGTGAGAGGCTGACATGGAGGGAAAAGGATACATGGCGGGTGGTAAATGGATGATGAGACGAGGAAAAGGCCATATGGAAGAGTGAGAGGGGGGGGGAACGGTGACATATGGCGGCAAGGGAAAGGCGGAAAGGGAGATGTCATGATGGAAAAAGGGCCCACATGGGTTAAAGACA